>MVGT01001148.1:72509-88677 GCA_002174775.1 Macleaya cordata
TTTTTCTCCAGAGAGACTTCTATGAAGATCTCAATGATCAACGGCTCCTATGGAGCGTTAGGGGAATCATAAATCTTTGTCTATAAAGTTTATATTCCTTTTCTTCAGTTTTTTATTGATTAAAAATAAGGAAAGGATTCCTTGTGATTGCTTTCTAGGTAATACAAAGAATGCATGTTCTTATTTACATTAGAATAAGGAAAAATCCTGGTGGATACATAGATAAAGAGTAAGTGAATGCTAAATTATTTGCATGGATCTGTGGTGGTGGATTCCATTCTCTTGATCCATCCCATTTGTTCCTAAATTATCAGTTTAGTTTAGTTTATTTATTTATTTTAGCAATCCCAAAATTATTCTCAATTAATCACTCCCTTTTAATCTCATAAGTTTAATCTGAACTTAATATATTTTCACCGGTTCTCTACTTGATTTGGTTCGATATCCTACTTATCGCTTTACTATTTTAGTAGAGAAATTGCAGGTTTTTGTATTGGTTAAGATCCACAACGACAATTTAATCTCAAAATTTTACACCTTTCAAATGGCGTCGTTGCCGATTCCAGTTTAAAGATCCAGCCAAATTTTTATTTCAGATTTGGACTATTGGGAGCCTACCCATATCTTCTTTCCCTCCCTTTCATTTGATTTTTTATTTTTTATTTTTCTTTCTTCTTCGATCATAATTTACCTTTGTTTCCTTGCTCTATCTACTGCAGGCATTTATTTTGCAATCAAGAGTACCAGGAGCTATTACTCAATTTTCATTGCCATAGTCGTTAAAAAAAAATCAAAGGAAGCATCGGTATAGGTTAGTGGTTATTTTTATTCAGCATCTTTAGGATTTCCTTTTCAATACAATAATTCTATGATATCCTATTACGTTGACTTTTCTTCTAAAGATTATTCAGTCTTAGGGTTTGTCAATAGTTCTTCGTTAGTTTTTTTTCTTTCTTTTAGGTTTTCAAAAAAAAAAGAAAGAAAGAAAAAAGGGAATTAGTTTCGTTACAATTTGTTTATTTATTTATTTATTTTTTATTATTATTTTTTTTTCTTTGATTTTGTTAGTTTTTTTTAGGCCTATCCCACTAGTTGTTTTTATTAGTTTTAGGTTTGTTTAGATTGTTTGTAGTTACGTAGGTTAGTTTGCTTTTGATAGTTTTAGTTTTTTTTTTTCGGTTTTCTATTAGGTTGTTTTCTAGATACTGATTTGATCTATTGGGACCTACAAGATCTATTGCTATATTGTTTCTTCACCTTGCTGAATATTTTCTCTAATTTGTTGAATTTCTTCACTATCTACGAATTCATATTGCTAGACAGTGTCCCTAATTCGTTATTGCTGCTTGTTTATACATTTTTTATTTTATTTTTTAGAATCTGTGCTGATCATAAAGACCATTACCTACTGTTACCCTCAAGTTATCACGGATTAATGGTTTTGGGGATTTTGACTGATTTTGGCAATCTAAAGTGTCCATTAATTTTCTGAATTGTTAAGGGTTTCATCATCTTCTGTAGATTCGAAGTGATTTCCTTACTTTTGGAGTTTCAACAATTTTGGGTGATTCATATGTTTTGAAACAGCGGTGATTTGGTCTGAGTGGATAAGTCAATTTTGTTAATAGGTTTTGTTTTTCTCACAGTTAACAATTCAAACTATTTTGTTCTTAAACTAACTTTGGTAGGCTAGGTTATACAATTTGTTTTCTTTCTCAATAGTATAGGCGTTAATTCCTCGGGATTATTTTCATCTTTAGGTTATTTTCTATTTTTTTTTATAATTTAGTTCTTCTTGGATACTATCTGCAATTGCTCCTTGTTATCTACTTATTATTGTTTAACATTGTTCATATAAATTTTTGAGATATTATTGATGCAAGTATAAGGGTCCTTCAACGATTCCAATTTGCATCGGGACGAAGCAAGAAAAAAAGGGGAGCAGCGGACCAGGTTAGTATTATTTTTTTTTAATAGTTTAGGTTATTCACCTTAGTTTAGGATAACTTAGAATTTTTTTTAGGTGCATTCAACAGTAGCTTAGGTTCTTTGGAGACATTTTTAGGACTCATTTTACAGTTTTTATTATTTTTTTTGTGCACTCACTTGGTTTTGTAGAGAAGGACAATGAGGGGTAAATAGGTGATTTACTGCCTTGTTTCGGCCCATCGGGTTCGTACACTAGACCCATGATCTAGTGGCCCGATTCGACTACAATCGTTCATCCCTCACCTTGTGTGGGTAGTAAGTAGTCCTTTTTGCCCACGAAGCTTCTGTAAGTGGGCTAATTAATTGTGTGGTGATTGTGCATTTTTATTTTTATTTTTGTTTGCATTTCTTGCATTAAATTACTTTAAGCGCAGAACCCACAAAAAGATAAGGTCGGGAGTGATGACCCATTTCCTTATCCCACAAATCACCACCTGTGCATAATTATCCAAAGCCAAAATTAATTTAAAAATTATTAGACATTGGCCTTAGGATTTGTTCGGAGCTCAGTAGGCTCTTGAAAAGGGATCCACATTGGGATACTCTAGTGAGTACTTTCAAATTGGGGTAATCGGATAGTCGCTTAGATAAGGGGGATCACCTGGGATTAAGCAAGCAGGTGTGCTTCTCCTAATACCTTATCTAACCTGACTACTTTTTCCTAATTTGGCAGTCTTAACTGGTATGCCCCTTGTCTGTCTTTGGACGGGAGTATAGGAGCTGGTCTAGATTAATCTTGAATTAGGATTAATTTATTAAAAATTTTAACACAAATTTGATTCAAGATAAGACCAAATAATTTGTGTGGTTTATTTGAGGTAACCCAAGTTTAGCCCTTTTAGATTTTTAGGATTTTATTTTTAGCCCATTTTTTTGTGTGTGAATTAGTTAGATCGAGTCTTCGAGTCCAAGTCCAAGTCCAGTCTTCTTCTTGTATGCATGGTTGTCGATCTCAGAGAAACAAATTAGAGCCGTTAGATCTAGAGGTTGAATGAACTCTTCGTCAAATTCGTAAAATCAAACGGTCTTTTACTTCTTTATCGGCACCAATTCCAACCATGGCTAACAATGGAGGAGTTCCAGAACCACCAATGCCTAACAATGCTGGAATCCCAGAACAACCTAGAACTTTAAACCAGTACTTTGTACCGGCTTCGGCTAATCCTCCCACATGTATTGTTCTCCCTGCCAATACTGCTGCTCAATTTAAAATCAATCCCTCTACCATTCATATGTTACCAAAATTTCATGGTATGGAAAGTGAACAACCGTACAGTCATTTAGGAAAATTCCTAACTATTTGCAACACTTTTCGTGCCTCAAATTTGAATGAAGAGGATGTTAAATTGCGTCTTTTTCCCCTATCTTTAGAAGATAAGGCAGCCGCATGGCTAAATTCTCTCCCTCCTAACTCTATTAATTCATGGGATGCACTTGCACGTAAATTTATGAATAAATTTTATCCCATGCAAAAAACTGAGTCAATGAGGGATGCCATTAGTAATTTTAGGGGGAAGGTAGATGAGGAATTTTATCAAACTTGGGAGAGATTTCATGATTTGTTGATTAAATGTCCACACCATGGATATGATAAGGCACAATTGGTCCATTTCTTCTATAAGGGTCTTACACCTATGAACCGTACTATGATAGAATCTATGCATAAGGGTAAGTTCAAAGACCAAACTCCTGACCAAGCCTACACCTTTTTAGAGGAACTAGCTGAAAATGCACAAAACTGGAATAGTTCTTATGATGATTTTTCTAGGACTGGGAGAGAACTTAGAAAGCCTGGTATGTATGAGATCAAACCCGATTCTGAATTGAAATCTGTAATGGAGAATCTGACAAATGGAATGAATCTATTGAGTAAAAAGTTTGATGCATTTACACTTCAGACCACTAGGACCAACCAGATGAGCCCTCTTATGAGTATTACTGAACCATGTCAAAGTTGTTCTAGCATTGATCACTCCACTCATGTTTGTCCGAACTTTAGTGCTCAAGAGACCTCTGATGTGTGTGCTTTTTCTACCTATAGAAAACCTACGGCAAATTCATTTAGCCAAACATATCATCCAGATACTAGGTATCACCCTAATTTTTCACCTCGGCAAGATATGCCCCAACAGAATTTAGGTGGACCCCAAGGTTTTCAAGGTACCCAAAATAGACACCCACAACATCAGGGTCAGATGGTCCAACAACGGCAATTCATTCCTTCTCAGCAGAATCCAAACAGAGAATTAGTTTTTGATCCCATGAGTAATTATGTTGCACCGGTCCCACCCCACTCTACTGGTCCTAATTTAGCGGATACAATCCAAATGTTGGCCCTGAACTTAGAACAGTCCAATAAGCAATCTAATCAGAGGATCCAAACACTTGAGGCCAACCTCGATCTCCTAACTAAGAGCCAGTTGCAAGTCCAAAATCAGTTAAGTCAACTCACAGCTGTCATGACTGAGAGACAGAGAGGAACCTTGCCTAGTCAACCTGAAACAAACCCTAGGGGTAAAGCTGTAAATCAGATAGGAACTACCTCTACACCTGACCAATCTAGTGATCATGTTAATTCCATAACTACCCTTAGATCAGGTAAGAAGGTCGACAATAAGGTTGAGTTACCCACTGAGATTGATAATTCTACCCAGAAGTCCTCCCCTTTTCAGGTTGTTAAGGAAAGTTCCACCTCTGAGCCTTCTAGTTCTGCTCCAGTAGTCCAGGTCCCACCTGCACCGTTTCCCTCTAGACTAGTCAACAATAAGAAGGAATCTCAATATAATGATATTTTGGAAGTATTTCAAAACCTCCAAATTAATATCCCATTTCTTACAGCTATTAAGCAGATTCCATCATATGCCAAATTTGTAAAAGACTTAGTCAAGAGGAAAACAAACATTCCCAAAGAAGCCTTTATAGCCCAACATTGTTCCTCCTTTCTACAAAATCAAGCTGTGGTCAAACATAAAGACCCCGGTAGTCCCACTGTCACTTGTAGGATAGGAGAACATTTTGCAGACCAGGCTTTGTTAGATCTTGGTGCTAGTGTGAATCTACTACCTTATACAGTCTATCAGCAGTTAGGATTGAATGATCTTAAGAAAACTGATGTGAGAATCCAATTGGCAGATAGATCGGTTAAGATCCCTAGGGGAATTATTGAGGATGTAATTGTTAAAGTAGCTGATTTCTATTATCCTGTAGATTTTATTGTGCTAGATACATTGCCCACCCAAGGTAAACAGATTCCCATCATCTTAGGTCGTCCATTTTTAGCTACCGCAAATGCTTTGATCAATTGTAGGAATGGAAACATGACCTTGACCTTTGGGAACATGAAAGTGGAAGTGAATGTGTTTAGTTTGATGAAACAACCAGGAGACCTAGAGTCAGTTGAGGAGGTTTGTCTCCTTGAGTCCTTGTCTAGTCAAACCTTTGAGCATTCTTATCCTGAAGACCAATTGCAACAATGTTTGACACATTTTGGAGCTGGTTTTGATGAAGAAAGTTATTTCAGAGAGGTCAACTCTATGTTAGACTCTGTTCCAGTTATAGATACACCCAGGTATAAGGCCCAGTTTGAACCATTGACATCATTAGAAGCCTCCACTACTGTGACTGAGAAGAAGCCACCTAAGATAGAGCTGAAACCATTACCAGACACTCTAAAGTACTCTTATCTTGGTGAATCTGAAACTTTACCTGTAGTGATTGCTTCTGACCTGACCCACGCCCAAGAATCCAAACTACTTGAGGTCCTTAGAGAAAATAAGGAAGCCATAGGTTGGACAATAGATGACATCAAAGGCATTAGTCCGTTAGTGGTACAACACCAGATCCACTTGGAGGATGACTCTAAAACCTGTAGGCAACCTCAGAGACGGCTTAACCCTAACATGAAGGAAGTAGTGAGAGCAGAAGTTATCAAACTTCTTGATGCTAACATTATTTACCCAATCTCAGATAGCCAATGGGTAAGCCCTGTCCAAGTAGTACCTAAGAAGTCAGGAATTACAGTGGTTCCTAATGAAAATAATGAATTAGTCCCCACTAGAGTTCAAACTGGATGGAGAGTCTGCATAGACTATAGGAAGCTGAATAGTGTGACCCGAAAAGACCATTTTCCTCTTCCTTTTATTGACCAAATGTTAGAGAGACTTGCAGGTCAGGCCTTCTATTGCTTTTTAGATGGTTACTCTGGTTACAACCAGATTCCAGTTCACCCAGATGACCAAGAGAAAACCACATTCACGTGTCCTTTTGGCACGTTTGTTTATCATCGCATTTCATTTGGCCTCTGTAATGCACCTGCTACATTTCAGCGTTGCATGATGAGTATTTTTCACGACATGGTCGAACTTTTTCTTGAAGTCTTCATGGATGACTTCTCTGTCTTTGGTTCGTCTTTTAAGGAGTGTCTACACCATCTTTCACTTGTGCTGAAACATTGTCGTGACACTAACCTAGTTCTTAACTGGAAAAAGTGTCATTTCATGGTAAAGAAAGGGATAGTCTTAGGTCACACCATTTCTAGTGCAGGGATTGAGGTAGATAAATCCAAGATAAAAATTATTTCCAATCATCAAGTACCCAAATCTGTGAGGGATATTCGAGCTTTCTTAGGTCATGCTGGTTTTTATAAGAGGTTCATCAAAGGCTTCAGTAAGATAGCTAGGCCCTTGACCCATCTCCTTACTAAGGATGCACCTTTTGAGTTTAGTGAGGTATGTTAGGCAGCTTTTGATTAGTTAAAGTTATCCCTTACTACTGCACCCATTATCCGTCCACCTGATTGGAACTTTCCATTCGAAATTATGTGTGACGCATCAGATTTTGCGGTCGGGGTTGTTCTAGGATAGCGAGTGGATAAGTTGCCATCTGTGATTTACTATGCGAGTAAGACTCTTAACGACGCTCAACTTAACTATTCGACCACCGAAAATGAGTTGTTGGCAGTCATTTTTGACCTCGATAAGTTTCGATCATATTTGATCAGATCTAAGGTCATCATTTTTAGTGATCACGCAGTGTTGAGGCATCTTCTTTCCAAGAAAGATGCCAAACCACGGTTAATACGTTAGATCCTACTCCTTCAAGAATTTGACCTTGAAATCCGTGACAAGAAAGGTTCGGAGAATGTGGTCGCAGATCATTTATCTCGACTTCTTGTCGAGTCTGTTCCAAATTCACCTCCTATCTCTGATTACTTTCCTGATGAGTAATTATTTGAGATCTCTAAAGCACTATGGTTTGCAGATATTGTGAACTATTTAGTGACCAACCAAATTCCCAGTCATTGGTCTAAGTTAGAGATAGACAAATTTTTAGCCAAAGTGAAGGAATACTTTTGGGATGACCCCTACTTGTTTAAGTACTGTTCGGATCAAATTATTCGTAGGTGTATCCTAGATGATGAACAACAGTCTATCATTTCCTTCTGTCATGATCAGGCCTGTGGTGGCCATTTTAGCTCAAATCGAACTACTGCAAAAATATTGCAGTCAGGATTTTATTGGCCTACCCTTTTTAAAGACACTCATAGTTATTGTTCAGCCTGCCCTAAATGTCAACAATTAGGGAGAATAACCAAAAGGAATGAGTGGCCCCAACAATCTATCCTTGTTGTTGAAATCTTTGATGTTTGGGGTATTGACTTCATGGGTCCTTTTCCACCATCCTATGGTTATACCTATATCCTTCTGGCAGTAGATTATGTGTCCAAATGGGTAGAGGCCTTAGCCACCAAGACCGCTGACCATAGAGTTGTGGTGAATTTCTTCAAAGACCTAATTTTGCCTAGATTTGGTACACCTAGAGCCATCATTAGTGATAATGGTACTCATTTTTGCAATAAAGTCTTTGCGAGCCTCATGTCTAAGTATGGGATAACCCACAAAGTTGCCCTATCTTATCACCCACAAACAAATGGTCAAGCAGAAGTGTCAAATAGGGAGATTAAGCAAATTCTACAGAAGACTGTTAACCCCAACAGAAAGGATTGGCCACTTCGGCTATCTGATGCTTTATGGGCCTATCGTACCGCATTTAAGACCCCTATAGGAATGTCTCCGTACAGGTTAGTCTATGGAAAAGCTTGTCATCTCCCTGTTGAGTTAGAACACCGAGCCTACTGGGCTATTAAGACCATGAACTTTAACTTAGATAAGGCCGGTGACCGTAGGAAACTCCAGCTCGATGAATTGGAAGAGATCAGAAATGATGCCTATGAAAGTTCTAAGACTTATAAAGAAAAAACGAAATTGGCACATGATAAACACATTCTTAGGAAGGAGTTTTTCCTTGGTCAGAAGGTCCTCCTATATAATTCTCGTTTAGAATTATTTCCTGGTAAATTACGGTCACGTTGGTCTGGTCCTTATCTCGTTCGTAACATTGCGAGTCATGGTGCTATTGAAGTAGAGGATCCCAAGAATGGTAAGTTATTTAAAGTAAATGCTCATCGTCTTAAGCCTTTCCTTGAGATTCACCCTAGAGAGATTGAGGAAGTCTTACTTGTTGATCCTCAATACCAGTGAGGACTTGTTTGGGGGTGTACCCCATTTTCGTCTGGCTGAAGACGTTAAACTTAGCGCTTCTGGGAGGCAACCCTCACTTCAGTTGTATCTATGTAGTTAGTCTGGATTGATTTTTGAGAACTCTATTTAGATGTTTTTCACTCCATCTCACTAGCTCCGTAACTGCTTAGATTTCAACTTCATCAATGTAGGATTTCTTTTGACTTTATTTTGTGTGCTCTATTAGTTAAGGTGTTTGGGGGTAGTTTTGTCTTCCCCCACTCGTCTGATTGACGTCAAACAACTGAGGTAATGTGTTCTAATTTTAATCTTTTCATTTCAAACTGTATTTTGTTCCATATTTCTACACATTTGGTGTCATAATTTTTACACTGGGGACAGTGTTGTCTTTTGTTTGGGGGTGGGGGATTATCAAATTCGTACCTCTTTTGAAAATCTAGAGTCATTTTCTTTTGTTTTATTTAAAAAAAAAAAGTTTCCAAATTTTCTCGGCTTTTAGATTTAGTATCCTATCAATGATGAGATTGGATTACCTGATGATTCAACTTATGAGGGCCAAGGGTTGTTAATGTATAGTTGAAGTTTAGTTTGTTACTATTTTGTTATAAGTATAATCTTTATGTCATAAGTACTTGAAAACAGAATTATTGTGCACAAACAGCCACTTAGTTCAATTTGAGTTAAAAAGTAGTTAATTTCTGAGGAACCAGAGGAATAATAGTGGAGACTTAAACCCTGTGAATTTAGAGCCTTTCACCTTTGTATAGGGTATTTACGCAATTCTGAGTTACAAGATGACTCACCTTTTTCTTGAACATCGTTCTAATTTGTTGTTTAGTCTCATTATTCTTCACTTTGGTTGATCACTGAGGATGACATTTCTTTCGAGTTACGAGAAACATAGGTCTTGTAGTCTATTTGAAGCTTGAGCATCATACTAATCCTTAGAAATGACAAAAGGCATTTTTAATTTCTCGTTTGGGCCTGTTAGACCACCTTGCAGAATAATTCCGTTAGAAACCACTTTGAGCCTTGCACAAGTTAGCCTTTTCTTTGTTCACCATTTTCACCTACTCTCTAAAAAAAAAAATCCATACCCATTTGTGTTTCTGAATAGTGTTAGGAAGGAAATAGATGAAGGGGAGAAATGAAAAGCCAAAATATGAGAAGCTTGGAGGAGACAGTTATTGTTAGAAAATTCAAATGTGGTCAGCAATTCAAAAAAAAAAATCAAGAAAAATATTCGAGAGAAATTCACAAAAGAGCTCTCTATTCCAACAATGAAGTGTAGAAGATAAAAAAAAAATTCCCTTGGAGTTACTTTGAAGTCCTACCTTTTCAGAAACACTTTTTGTTTTACATTTACCATTTTCTTTTTAGCCTAACCCAAGCCCCATTACAACCAAATAAAGTCCTTTTAGATCTTTGGTGAGGTGTGATAGAAAGTAGATGATAGATGAGAAGACGCTATGTGTGAGTAACTCGATATTCTTAAGTGATCAACATTCTTTCCATGAGACTACTTTAATTTTTCTATATCCGTTGTTCTTCAAAGTATGTGAGATGTTTGGATTTTGTACTCTTTTCCTCACATGCAAGAGAGAAATTACCCATATCAGAGTGATTCTTTCAGAGAGAATAACCTGGTAAGATTTGAAGTCAAAGTGTATTTTCTGAAGGTAACTTAGGAATTCTATTACTTGTATACTAAATTGTATTAGGATGGCTGTTAACACACACTTTTACTCTGTTTCTAAATACTTAAGAGGTAAAGTCTTTATTTATATTATTTTAGTACCTCTCTAAATTTGTAAAACTTCACATTTACACCCCTTGCCTTTCATTTAGTTTGATGGCAGAAACATTCTCTGAAAAAAAAATATGGGAAAAATCATTCTTTTTAGTTTCGAATTTTGTAGGTATATTCACTGCAAACCCTCACGAGGCTATAACTCGTCCACTAGGGAAAACCTAAGGGTTTAAGAGCTTATTGCATATGCTAAATGCAATCGAAAGCGGTCAGCGAAAGTGACGCAGTCAGTTTTTGTACAGTTAGAATTTTGTTAAGATTTGAATTAGTCTTTTTCTTTTCTCTTTTGCTCGAGGACTAGCAAAATGCTATTTGAGGGTAGTGTGATAAGCACTCAAAACTGTAACATTTGACCTCTAAAAAATATTTTACTAAGCCTTAGAATTGTTAAAAAAGAGCTAATTGTGATCATTTTATATTTTTATAGGGATTAAATTTGGAAGTCCACAAAATGAGTCAAAAAGCATGTGAATCAGCCGAAGGAAGAGAAATTGGGTCACTTTACAACACAAGAGGCGGTTGGCAAAGATGGCTTGAGAGCTAGTTGTTCACGTGATAGGTCCTGAGTTCAAACCTTAGAAGCTGCAGAATTTTAAATATTTTTGGAGTTTTTCTAAGAGCCTGAGAAGCACTGGATCAGAACCTGAGCATCACTGGATCATTATCTTCTGGCAAATCTAAGATTCAGATTCAAATTCAAATCTGCCTTATCTTATCTTTACACAGATCCATAATTCAAATTCAAAATTTGAATTAGTCTTTTATCCTCCATCTATTATCCTGACCGTCTATTTTAAAACCCTAATCAATCTGGGTCGTTCGACTGCTGATAATTTTTGAATACCATTAGATCCTCCAGAATCATCTCAACCGTTGGTGCAGCCTCCAGAAAAACTATAAATAGAGGGCATTTCCATCAGTTATATTCATTCCAGAGTACTGAGAGTTGTAGTACATTGATAGAGAAATTGAGAGTTTATTTTCAGTTTCAGTTGTAATACATTTAATTCAGTAATGCAATTTTATTTCTCTTTTTCTTTCTTCCATATCATGTCTGCTTAATTTATTTTCAAGAGAGGGATGAAGCTACCATGGCTGATATGTATTTAGTTTAGTATTTATTTTTCTTATTTATGTTTTCCTCCAAAAAGACTTCTATGAAGATCTCAATGATCAACTCCTCCTATAGAGCGTTAGGGGAATCATAAATCTGTCTATAAAGTTTATATTCATTTTCTTCAGTTTTTTATTAATTAAAAATAAGGAAAGGATTCTTTGTGATTGCCTTCTAGGTAATACAAAGAATGCATGTTCTTATTTACATTAGAATAAAGAAGAAATCCTGGTGGATACATAGATAAAGAGTAAGTGAATGCTAAATTATTTGCATGGATCTGTGGTGGTGGATCCATTCTCTTGAGAATCCATCCCATTTGTTCCTAAATTATCAGTTTAGTTTAGTTTATTTATTTATTTCAGCAATCCCAAAATTATTCTCAATTAATCACTCCCTTTTAATCTCATAAGTTTAATCTGAAATTAATATATTTTCACCGGTTCTCTACTTGATTTGGTTCGATATCCTACTTACCGTTTTACTATTTTAGTAGAAAAGTTGCAGGTTTTTGTATTGGTGTAAGATCCACAACGACAATTTAATCTCAAAATTTTACACCTTTCAACGAGTTTGGAGAAAGCATTCAGTCATCAAAACATTACAAAAAAAAAAATAGAACAAAGAAAGCAAAGCATTATAGAGAAAACCAAAAGTACAAAATCGTTTATTAAAAAAATTAGTTGTGCATGATCTGAGTCCGGATAATACATAGTTTATTCTTCTTTTTTTTCATAGAAAGGCATATGTTCTGTTGTTGGCTAGAGTTAGATATGAGTTAATTTTTTAAAATAATTTAAAGGCATTTTATTTGGTCGTGGTAGCTCTTAACAGCGCCAAGCCCTTAACTTAGGTGGTCCTTATCGGTTGCCTATACGGTAGATATCACGAGCCCAAAATAGAGCGGTCTTAAGACAAAGAACAATTCAAATCCTCTAACAAATTTGAGTCGTCCTTGGTGATTAGGACAAACACATATAACTTCCTAACTAATAGCATATTTGGTAAAGAAAGAGTAACTAAGAGCATCCACAGTCGTGTTGTCTATTTTGATTGTGCAAAAATTAAAAACCTTTAAAAAAAGTAGAAATAAACAACCCTATTCGCACTGCATCTTTGTCCAAAATTGTCTAAAATTTGTGAAAAGAATAAAAAAGAAAAAAAATATACATGTGGGGCGGTCTTTGAGATAGCGCCCAACATCAGGCGGTCTTTGAGATAGCGCCCAAAAAAGGTAACATTTTTTTAAAAAAAATAATGAAAAAAAAAATTGATTTTAGTAAGATTAAAAAAAAAAAAAAAATATTAGCCTGGTACCAGGCTAACTCTGAGAGTCCGCCCATCTAATTTTCTATATATTTTTAGATGTTGTCTATTTTTACACAATTCTCTCTCCTGCTAGTCCAAATTTACATTTTTAGACAATCCATAGCGAATTACTTTTTAGACAATTCTGCTAAATTTAGCTAGCATTGTGGATGCTCTAAAAGGGCATATAATAAGTATGACTTTGTAAATAAAAAGTGGTGTACACGTGGAGTATAAAGAGGTGTACATGTGGAGGATAAATAAAATTTTCAACTTTTGATCTTTTTAAAATAAAAGTGTCATAACTTTTTATCTACAAATCGATTTTCGACAAAATTTAAATTTTGAAAAAATATTTCGTGAAGAATTTTAAAATGAGACTAGTCAGCAATACCAAAATTTAAAACGAAAAAAATATATTTTGGGTATGTATTAAGTATGAATGGGGTATAGACAATACATGTACGATATGCCTTCAGCATGTCGATCATGTGCCGAATGCACAAAATCATAGACTAACATATGGTATACCAGATTTTAGGCTACATAATTGCTCAACGAATTATAGATCGTACCGAAAATATAGATTATCGGTAGTAATAAATATATATATATATATATATGGTCCGGGACATTGATTAACCCTAGCCAATTATTGTATGAACTTTTCTTTTGTTTTAATAATTTTCTTTTTCTTTTGGTAGGTGATGAAAATAAAAAACTATAGAATATGATGATAGGTTGTAGATGCCATCATATCCGTAATCTTTAAATCAAAATTAAAGTAATGTAACTTATAATAATTAATGTTGTAAAGATTATATTTTAAATCTATTTTTGTTTAATTACTCCAATAATTTGTAATATTAAGGTGGTTTTTAGGCAAAGTCTCGAGTGCTTACCACATAGGACTGTCTACACTTACACACCAGTGTTGAATGATCTCGTCTACTCGTGCATAAACTTTTTATGGATTATATATTTAAATATATTTCCTATATTTTATTTAAAAACTATTTAAATAAATATTTGTTAGGATGAGGGTACTTTTGGAATTAAAAATGATCCATCTAATTTGCAGGTTATCAAAAAAGAAAATCATCCTTGTAAACTCGCAATGGTTATTAAGCATACCCGTTAAAATTTATTTATTTATTTACTTATTTGTTTTTATTTTTTGCGGGGATCGGAAAATCATCCTTGTAAAGTCACAATTATCAGAGAAATAATCGAGATTTTTTTTTTGTGAAATAATAAAATCATCCGTTTGTTCAACCTATGATGATTGGAGGGTGGCGTTAGAACAAAGCCATTATTTTGTTTGAATTGGACCTAATTTAAAGATGAATTTTTTTATGGGATCCAATACTAGAACCTAGAGTTTAGACAACCATAACGAGGAGATAATTCAAATAAAAAAGCGATGCCGGACAAAAATAAAGATTTTATGACTTATGATTCTATTACTTCAATTCAAAGTTCTTTCTCTTTTATATACTTAATTTCACCTGTTTATTCATTTGTTACAGACGAAATGGAATCCCTTAGATGATTTTCGTGCAGATCGTAAGAGGAGTGTAAAAATAAACGGAAAATGAGTAGGATGCCCTTGTATGGAAAAAAAATTGAAGTAGAGGACATGCTTTTTTTCATGTATGGACAGTCCTCGGCATATGTTAGCGCGATGTAAAAATATAAAAAACCCATCTGCTTTTTTTACATGTATGAACAGTCATCGGCAAACCCCAATTAATGAATTTTAACATAAAAATGGCCATAACTTTCAAAATATAAATTGGATTTGAACAAAATTTATACCATTGGAAAGTATTTTTCAAGATCTTTTAAACAAGATCACACACGAATACCAAATTCAAAAAAAAATCCAGAAAAAATCTATTTACCAAGCTATGAACTCAAATAATTGTATGCAAACTTTAATTTGTATACATCAGTTAACTTTGAACTTGCATACTATGAACTACAATTCTTTCCTGAACATAAAAAGTACAAATGCTCAAAAGTATGTAAAAATATCCAATGCAAATTATAATTTGCATTATTTTTAACTATGCAAGTTATAGTTTACATTGTTTAAAATATAATTTTTTGGCTATTTTCTTATGCAATCTGGTTGCATAGAGAGTTAGAAAAGTGCAGATGTTCAAAAGTATTTAAAATAGACGATGCAAATTATAATTTGCACCGTTTTTTACTATGCAAATTATAGTCTGCAATGTTTAAAATATAATTTTTTAACTTTTTTCTTATACAATCTGATTGCATTGAGACTTAAAAAAGTGCAGATACTCAAAAGTATTTAAAATAGCCGATGCAAATTATAATTTGCATACATCATTTAACTTTGAACTTGCATACCATGAACTACAATACTTTACTGAACATATAAAAAAAGTAAAAATGCTCAAAAGTATGTAAAAATATCCTATGCAAATTATAATTTGCATTATTTTGTTTAAAATTTAATTTTTTAACTTTTTTCTTATTCAATCTAGTTGCATAGAGACTTAGAGAAGTGTAGATGCTCAAAAGTATTTAAAATAGCTGATGCAATTTATAGTTTGCATTATTTAAAATGTAATTTTTTAACTTTTTCTTATGCGATCTGGTTGCATAGAGACTTAGAGATGTGCAGATGCTCAAAAGTATTTAAAATAGCTAATGCAAATTATAATTTACATCGTTTTTTACTATGCAAAGCAGTTATAGGTTTTTATAGTCTAACTACGAAGATTTTTTTTTTTAATTTAGTATTGTTGTCTGGTCTCATTTTAAAGATATTGAAAAATGCTTTTTAAAAATATAAATTTAGCTAATATTTAAATTGTAGATTAAAAGTTATAGCATTTTTAATTTTAAAAAAACTAATTTTCTCTCTCTGCCATGTCATTAGTTCTCACAAATAAAAACAGTTAGAAGTCTGTGTGTTTAGCAAAGGGAATGGTAGTTTAGGTACCAAAATTTTGTAATTTCAAAATAAAAGAAGGAACTAACTCCTTTGCTTGCAAAATGCTAAAAAATAAAGATTAGACTTACAAAACAAAAAGTGTTTGACATCTACATGAAACTATTATAAAAGGAGGGTTTTCAGTCCAATATTGTGAAAAATAAATTGGGTTTGGGGTCACAACCTTAACAACGCATGGAAGCACTTGAAAAAGAGAATAAAAGAAGAATCTATAGAAGCAATAAGGGTGATGAACCATTTAAAAAAAAAAAGAACAAAAGTTTCCACTACATAGTCATTTACATTGGCCCACATTGTTGTGGAACAACACACATGAAATATGCCAAAACATAGCAAAATATTTCTCCTTTCATCACCAATCATCCATCGTTCATCTCCATTACAGGACCCCACAAGTCCTCATCATCAACGGTACATAC
>MVGT01001148.1:88745-111436 GCA_002174775.1 Macleaya cordata
ACTTAGATATAATAAACGACTAGACGATCGTAGGTCGTACTATAAAAGCGGGTGGGCTCTCGAGAAAATTCTTTGACCCGGTGCAAGGATAGCCATTGGATCAAAACGAGCTTTCCTCTCGACGAATCTAGGCCATTGCTTACCAAAATGACATTTCCATTGATCATCTGAACGGTAATGAGGTAGGTAAAGCTTAAAATCAAAGCCATGTTTGGAGCAACATTGAACAATTTCTTGATTTTGTTGTATCAATTCATTAACTGGTGGGCCCTTTGAATCTGGTATGTGAATCCGTAGCAATGCAACTAAATAAAATATTTCTCCTTCTGGTAACACTACTGATGTCCTGGTATCCCACCTGATCAATAGAAAAAGACAAAAATCAAATGTTAGTGAGATTTGGTATACATAATTAGATGTACTTTTTGTACATTGAATATAATCTCTCTAAGGATAATTTGGTCATTCTGAGGTAAATATGATGTCGTTGAGGTTACGGTGACGAATATAATATCCCGTCGCAGGACTGCAAGGATACGTCACCGCAAATCTCATTTTCTACAAAAAGTGAGAACATTAAATGACGAAAATACCCTTCCACTAAAAGAAACATTGCCTACAGTCAAATCCTGCCAAACTTCCGATGTTTGGCCAACTCCTTTGAACAAACATTACAAAATCTCAACCGTGGATCGCAACAATTAGAGATCCAACGGTCAATTGTATGCCACGTGGCAAGTTGAGGATAATTTATTTTGGATACCATTTACGTGACGTAATTTCATTGTTGGTTTAGGGCAAAAATCAATACAAATGTGTGGGGTGGGGCCCACTGCATCTTTGTCCAAACGTCTAGATCTGACGTGGCGTAACTAGGTATACAAAGACGAGAGAAGAGCTTTTATACGTAAAGCCAATCATTTACTTCCACGTAAGTATGAATAAATGAAAAGTGGTGGGTCCCACATGAAAGATCTGATAGAGCAGTAAAAATCCCACCCACTCAATCTGAAGAGATTCGGAGAATAGTTGAAAAAGTCAACAGATATGTTTTGTTAAGATCATGGGCGTTGGGTATCATTCATTATTGACCAATAGAACATAGAGCTTTGCTTGCCCTGTGGGTCCCACACCTTTTAAAATGATTTCATACTCTGTGTACACGTCACTCAATTCACAGACTCTCCCATCACTCACTATCCAACACGTGGCAGACAAATCCAGAACTCGATTGGGATCCACCGATGTATAATTTCGAGTGGGGGCCACTTATTGTAGTCCCCAAAGAGCTACAGATGGGTCAGAATGTTTTTGATCTGCCAAACTTGACCATAAATCGGATGGTCAACGGGTCAAGACTTCCTCAGACAATAAGGATAAAAATTGGACCCCCACCCCCAAACCCCTACAACATTTTCCATCAATCAAAATGCCAAGTTACGAACTAAACAGGTGGATTCCATAATAACCATTATTCACTTTGGGATTTTACTATTTGAACACCAATAGTAATACAGGGCGGTGGGGTTCACATAATAACACTTAAAGAGTTGAAATTTTGTGACGCTGTTATCCTCGTAACGTGCATCATCTTCATAAAAAACTTACAATACGATTAAAAGTTTTAGAATGAACCCAGTGAGAATGATCTACAAAATTAGGAAAATAACCTCCCAAAATTTCAATTCTTAAAGTGCAACCATGTGGGCCCTATTCTAAGCATCATATGGGTAACACCAAAACCGGTGATCAAATAGCATGGGTCCTTTACTTTGAGAGTCAATCAATCCAAAGGTCAAGATATGACGTTTGATACCAAATTGTAACGTCTGATCATTTTTTTTTACTATCAACGTCAAGAAGAGACTCAAATCTCTCTCAATCAGAATCAAGAGGACCGGTAAACACAAATTATAAAGGATTCACATGTTAAGTTTTTTAGTTTTGTGTTTTGTTTAGTTTCTTAAGGTTGTCCAAATAGGCTGATTTTTTGTTATGTATGTTATTTATACTATTTAGATCATATCTAAAAAAATCAGCTCAATCCGAGTCCTCTAGCACCCTCTAACACCACGAACACTTAATTTAGACTTTAATAGTATGAATGAACGGCTTCCATTAAAAGTGATTTGTTTAGAGGGTTATATATCTCTGATTGAGCTGATTTTTTGTGGATATCTTATAAATAATGATAATATTATGCTTACAAAAATTCAACTGATTTTAAGACCTGTAACTTGCAAAAATATCACTTCAAAAATATCTAAGGGCACACGTTAACAAGACCCAATTATAAAATATAGTGAAGATTTAGGGTTTCACTTACTTGTTTTTCAAGAGGGGATAGATCAACATGGGCCCACCAATTCCATCCTTCAAGATCTTCTTGAAGACCATACGATCAAAATCGGCTATATCGCGCTTCGAGATCAACAAATTCAACCATGGGTGAGGATTATCCCAAATGCCATGGGCTTTAGCTTCCTCCTCTTTCCGCTTCACACGCAATAAAAACTCAACATAGCTCAAATCCACCTCGAATTTCAAATTCCTACAAAATCTCAACCGTCCAAGCATCTTACCTGCAACCTGTTACAAGCCAGTAATACAAACAACAAATCAGGGTTAATTTTGTCATTTTACTAGCTATCCGACATTTCTTCATGATTTGGTGAATCTGGAAAATGATGGGGCAGTTTGGACATTTGTGGATTACGAGGCCCACTCCATAAACGATATCCGAATCAATCGAAATTGGGATGGGCAAGAGGACTAAGTTTACCATTTTACCCCTACTTCAGCAGGTTAACTACTAGGATGACACTGGTTCGAAGAATCCGAGGCAAATCTTTGGAATTCTCTTTAGCTTTTGACGGCGGAGAGGATTTTGTATCTAATTTCGATGAAGATAATTTAGATATAAAAGGCGAGTGGCAAATCACATAATTTAAGGTCAAAAGTAAGGGCAATTATAAAATTTTCTTAGGTCAGAAAATCCAACGGAAGATACAGAGAGATCGTATAGTCAGTTTCAATTTAAAAACTTTAAGAACTAACTGATGGTCTATGATCACTGAATAAAAATTCAAACGTCAACTAGTGAGTACAAAAAATGGTCCTCCCTAATCCCTATCAATGATCAGACGGTCAAAAATGATTGGAGCTATTTAACTTAGATAAAGCGAGATGTACCTTATCAATGGTGAAACGGTCGTCTTCGTTTCTGTAATGCAAAGCCACTTCAAGACAGTAAAGAACTGGACCGGCGGTTCGAGGAATCCGACAATGGTCGAACCGCTGGTCTGAACAGAGCGGAACCGAAGGCCAACCGTTGACTGGGTCATCATTATTAACGAAAACAAATCCTTCAACGTAATCGAACGAGTCGCACTCAGCCCGAGTCACTAAAAACTCGGCATCACTTGCAAACTCGTCAAATTCAGTATAAACCATCCTAATCCATCTTACCTAAACAACAACAAAAAATAATTAAGAAGTCATTAAAACGTAACGTTCCATGCAAAATACGTATCAGTAAAACAGAGGAAAAAAACAGAGTACTGTCAAATGTGTACCATATGTGGAGCTGGTTGCAACAAAACCCTAGCTCTTGTGATAATTCCAAACTGACCCAAACCACCAAGAGCTCCAAAAAACAGTTCAGAGTTTTGATTTTCTGAACAAATCAACAATTCACCATTCCCCGTTACAACTTCTAACTCCGTTACATTCGATGTTTGTGGACCGTAACGGAACGCTTGCCCGCTTATACCGGCATTTGATAACGTTCCTCCAACAGTTAAACCGAGGTAATCCGTCCATGACCTGGTCATTAATCCATCAGAAAAATGCGTAGAACACAGTAGGAAAGAAAAAAAATTATACCCTATTAAAAACCCTAGAATCATGATCCAAAAAAATATGGTACCCTATTAAAATGAGAATAAGTAATAGGCCTCTAAAGAAAAAAAAATTATACCCTTCTAAAAACCCTAGAATAATGACTCAAAAAATATAAATATATTAGACAATTAATAGATTTGGCAACGGGTTAGGATTAACGCAACGGGTTAGGATTAAACTTAATAGAAAAATGTGTATAAGGCAATGGTGAAGAAAAATCATTATAACACGTACGCACGAACAGTTCGATAATGCTAACGATATTAATGATAATTTACGCAAAATTAAGCATTTAATACCTCGGGGCAAGGCCAAATCCATAAACACAACGTATTAATACGTCTTCCCATAATACCCCTCCCCCGACGTCGACAAATACCGATCCACCAATCTTAACAACGTCCATCGGACCGTTCATCGATCTCATCTCAACGACCAACCCTTTATCGGCCATAGCCTGACCGTTGATTGAATGACCGTTACCTCTTGCTGCAACAGTTAGATTTGTTGATCTTGATGCAGCTCTGATTACTCTAATTAAATCTTCCGGTCCAACCGGTCGGACCACCGCTAATGGTTTTGATTGGTGTGTACCGCCGAAATCTTTTCCTGCTGAACCGCTACATTCAAAATCAATATTTCCTTGTAACTCTATCTCTCTACAAAGAGTTGTATCACCGTTTTCTAACCTTGTATCGCTATCTGTTTCCGATACAAACTGTTCCAAATACGCTATCATAGTTAAATTCCGGTTGGGTTTCTGGTGTTTTCGGTTTGACCCACCGGTGAACCGGTTTCTATCTTTCTCTGCTTCTCTTTTTTTTTCCTCTTCACTCACTGTGTGGCTTGAGAGTTATATAGAAAGAGAGTTTTAGAGAGAGAAAGTGTTTTAGAGAGAGAAAGAAAGATTGGGTGTGAATTCTTTTTTTTTGTAAGGTTGGATTTAAAAAAATGACGTCAAGGGTACTTTCAGTATCTGGTTGACGCCTTGATCAGATGGACATCCTTCTGTCTGCCACTTTGATATTACTGATTTTTCTTTTTGATTTTTTTTTTCATTTTTGTAAGGTGTTGATTTTTTTTGTTTTAATTTATTTTATATTAAGATGTGGTGGGTCCCACTAATAGTATGATTGTACAAGAAGTACACGTGGACCAATGATTTATAGACAAAGTTGGTGGGACCAATCAAGATTAAAATATTTTGGAACTTTAAACCTTTTGATGCACATAGGTAGCTTCTTTAATTATGTCTTTGAAATACACTTTAAAATCCTCCTCTTCCTTTACCCTAAAAATTTATGACTATTGATAGCATCTATATATTTAGATACATATTATTTGCACCAAATTATGTTGTATTTGGTAAATATTATGCACAATTTAAGAACATTCAAATATTTTTATTGAATTAATAATAGTAAAAAAAATTTAAGACAAAAATATTTCAAATTTTAAAATTTGGCATATGAAAATCTCAAGGATTGAAAAAAGTTCAGAATTGGAAACAAATAATTGAGTACCAAATTAAATAAGGAACTAATAAAGTAGTGGAGGTTGAGCATGATTATTGCTAGGACAATATGGTAAAGATTATTAAAAAAAAAGGAAAAAGATAAATAAGGAAAAAATGAAAGTGTCTTGCTACCAATTTTATTATTGTTTAGCTCTTTAACAATTTGAAAATTTCTTCTCGTCAGCAATTAAGAAATTTGTCCAATTTGGTTTCGTAAACTATTTGAAATTCTCAATATGGGTCACTCTGTTCCCATGGTGTTACATTTTTAGAATTGATTGATCTAAATTAACAAAAAAAAAAATTGAATGTTTTTTAAAAATATAATTTTATTTAAACATCAATTAATTTATAAATAAAAAATTATAATAATTTTGAATTTGAAAAATTAAAAGTGCAAATTTTGTTTTTTCAATCAATTATATATCCTATCTTCCCTATGTGTGTATACTATCTTTTTCTCCACAAGTCATAAGAAATCCTTATCCTTGAGATCTTCTTTGTATATTCATTGGATTTGGCTTGATGATAAATCTCAGCCATCTTTTGACTCATTATTAATCTATTTGTAGTGTAGTCTGTGTAGATAAGTTTTGTAACATAGTAAGTTGACAATAGGTTTAGGTTTCCAATTCTACAGGAGAGTATATAATTTAGGGTTTCTGAGGCAAAGATTCTTTTAAAAGTTTGGGTGTTACTAAGTCATTAACATGGCCTATAGGTCCACATGTAGATGAATTAAGGGTTAATTTTTGTGTGTGGATATTCTCTTCACTATATATATTCATCATTCTCATAAAAAATCAGCTAATTCTGAAACTTGTAACTCATCATCCTTGATGCAATTTAATGGTAAAAATAAATGATTCAATCACCACAATTTTTTTAAAAAATTAGATGACTGGATTGCCAATTTTACAATGAGTTCATTTTTTGTAAGGATGTTCTTCTTACCATTTAGATCATCCTTACAAAAAATCAGTTCTTTGTTCATCTATATGTGGGCTCTACAAGCTATGGTAATCCAAAAATGTCACCAAAACCGCTCTCATTACTAAATTGAAAAAAAAAATTAGAAATTAGGACGATTTTCTTGTAAATAAATGCTAAGGGCCCGTTTGGTTCGCGATTGGAAAACTTGTTTTTAAAAACTAATTTACACCTAAATTAACTACATTTTATATCACATCTAAAACTATTTTTTTGACTTTACTATAAAATCCTAAATGATTTCATTGAAAACAAAGAAAATAACATTTTTTTGTTTTGTAAAATCATTCATGATTTTATTGTAAATCTTAAAACAATTTTGGATGTATAATACAAAATGCATATTAGTTTAGGTGTAAATTAGTTTTTGAAAACAAGTTTTCCAATCGCGAACCAAACGGGCCCTAAATTTCTCACAATTTCAAAAAAACAAAACGTGTAAAATATGAAAACTAATTTGACACATAAGCCAAAATAAACCCACAAATCTCTCAAAAAGTACTACGACGTAACATGTTCGTCATGAATAGCCTATATTAACAATAAACACATATCTTTTATAACCATTAATAATTTTTTTTAATTAAATATATAATAACTCCTGGATAATACATAAACATAAAAGTCCATACAGACTTTGCTGCCAAAGACAAGTACAGTATAATGTTGAATTGTCAATTTTTTTTATTGTTGTCACGAATTATCAGATCATGCAATAGGCACAATTTGTCCATTAGTATGTATATACTTCGCAAACTTATAGAGAAGGATCTATTTTCATCGTAATTATTAATTTTTTTTTCAATATGATGAGGCTATTCTAAACTACAAATTCAAGTTAGGGTGTACGAGAAATGGTGATGCTAATAAAGGGAGAGAAGGCGCCACTAGTGAATGACTTAAAGAAGAGAGAAACCGCCAAATTACAAATACTGAATGATTAATCATTGATGATAAGAAGAACCGAAACACTCTTAGATTGTCTAGGTTCCTGCAATAATATATAATTATTCAATGCAAGTGGAATTTAAACATAGATATGTACTATCAACAATAACTTAATGATGTATAAAGTTAAAAGAGGGAGGTTATTGCACCCCCTCTTTGAACGCGCCCTTATAACGCCCTCTCCTGTGAGGTCCACATGTGATGCATCTAGGGACTGATTCTTTTAGAGGGTATTCTCCTCACTATGTATATCATTATATTCAAAAATCAACTTATTTTAAAACTTTTAACCCTCTCAAATTACTTTTTAAAAATTTGTAACTATTTAACCCCTCAAATAGTTACTAAATAGTTACTAATTTTTAAAGCATATTTTGAAGGGGTTAGCAGTTTTAGAACGAAGTAATTTTTTAATATGATGATATATATGGTGAGAAGAACATATTCTAAAAAAATCAGTCTCTAGATGCATCACCTGTGGGCCCCACATGAAGGGCATTATAAGAGGGTGTTCTAAGAGGGGGTGCAATAACCTCCCTAAAATTAAAATATCAGTAATCCTGATTGAAATAAACTGCTAAATATAATCGTAGTGCAAATAAAGTTGCCTTTCCCACAAAAGGTAAATTGGAACAGAATTTTTCTTAGTTAGGGGGACAAGATTATTCCAAGAATATATAACTTTAACTTGAGTTTGAAAACAATTAAATAGCAATTATCCCCTTAATCTGAAATGCAAATATGCCTGTAATAAACCATACTTTTGTTTGTACGAAAGAAACCCTTTAGAGAATGTCAATAAGTATATAATCAAGTTATTCCTTATTGGATTTGAAATTTGATTGTTCTAATTTATTTATTTTTGTTTAGAGATTTCCCATTTCAATGGAACCCAAATGGATTGGAATCGAAATTTTTATGACTCATAAATATTGGTTGAATTTCAATAGAATATATTGATTCTCAAAAGTTATATTTGTTGGAACCTATGCTTTGTTTATGAGAAATTGATATTCTTCTCCTTTTGGCTACCATTTGAGATTGAAATCCAAAATCGTGTTTGGTTTGAAGTTTATGTATAGAAGGATTTGTTTCACATTTTGTAGTCTACAAAGTGCTCTAGTATATATTAGCATGTGATTTTGTGCATGCAACACCTATTGACATGCCAATCGTATGTTGTCTGCACTCTTATCGTACTTAACTCTAAGAATATATATTTTTTTAATTTTTGTGTTGACTTGTCTTATTTTAAAAAAAATTTATAATTCTTTTAAAAAAATATAAATTTTGTTAAAAACCGATTTGTAAATAAAAATTATGATATTTTTAGTTTTTTTTAAAGTAAGATTATACATATTTCTCTTATCGTCACATGTACACCTTCTTTTTGCTCTACTTGTACACTACCGTTTTCCTCTACTAACTCATATTAATCCTATATCTTTTAGATATTTTTTATTTACTAAATATGCCATTAATCTGATACTTTGAGTTGATGTTTCTTAGCATTTGATGAGTATCATAAACCCAAAACTTCTAAGAAAGACCGCAAGTTTCATCTTCCCAAGTTGTTAAACGCACAATTTTATAATATAGATTGCATTAAAGTATCCAATTATTTTTTTTGGGGAAAAAAATCTCTAAATAGATATAACCTATAATTTCCTCGATAGTAAGGAGACAAAAATCTTGATTCGATAATCATGTCTCAAATTGATAGTAGTGACAAAATATTAGCTGGTTTCCATGGATGATTCTATGTTTGTCAATCCAACTAAATGTGTTCGGAATTAACGTTAGGGTTACTTTCTATAATTACTAATTGAGTGGTTCTTAGTGAACCCTTACGCAGAGCTCATACTTGAAATTAGCTTACAACGTAAGGGTGCCCAATAACTTAAATACCCCATAATCAATTTTTTATGTGGTTGTCGAAGACCACTTGTTAGAGGTTGAAAATGTAGTTATCCAAATTGTAGGTGCTGGTAAAATTATCTTTAATATAAGCCCAATTTAAAAAAATTCCATATTTGATGTGAGATTTTATCAATCCACCACACTTCTAAAACCGACGTCCATGCCCACTTTATAAACACTAACCCAATGATAATCTTTTATCTTTGGTGGCTTTCACTTACTCAATGCAATGCATCTTTATCTAACCTATAGATTGCCGAAATGTTATGAATCCTCGGATAGAACACAAGTCACCCTTGAAAATCAGCTAGTAAGAAAAAAGTGCCCAAGGACTCGCATACTCACAACCAATTATATACTTGGTCAATGTAGAATTTTATCATGATCATAAAGTCGAATAGAAATAATAAAGGAGCCGTTGGATTTGAGAGTTCTTTCTTCCCCTCCTATTTCACAAGGTGAAAAAAAAAAGTACTATTGCTCAAAAAGTTCATCTAGTTAATTTCTTGTACAATGACAGCACACACAACTTGGGGTAAAGCATAGATGTACGATTGGTTAGAACTGTAGATGAATTATTTGTTTTTTTTTTGGTAGCAAACCATTTGAGATTTTAACCCTAATTATTACATGTACAACTCCACTAATTTTAGCAAAACAAACAAATTGGGTTGGTTTGTTTTTTAAAAACGATGCATGTGTCAAATAGAAAGCAACACATTGAGGGACAAAATCCCCATGTCAATCTTCCAAAGTCGGCTGATCAAGTCAAGTTGTAGGAAAGTGCCAAAACATATCAAAGTTTGGTTTGTCTAGCCCACTGGGCTAGGCAAATATATGAGCTGCCATTTGCAATACCTGGCCCTACCCAAGGGGTGTATTTAAAATTTAAAAATAATAAACTAATAAGTTCTAAAGTCCAAGATATTCATAATCAGGTTCTTGACCTTATAAGCCAAGATACCTAAAGAGAGAGGAAACTAATTAAGGGCATAAATCAGATTATATATGTCTAATGTTGAAGACCACAGGAGAGATTCATCTTTAAATTGCAATCCAATTCTAAAGAAAACAATAATATATGACTACTTGTTCTAACTTCTAAGTATGTATCTGAGATAGAATGGGATCCAAAACCCTTTTCAAGCAATGACACCTATTGTTGTTTTTTTTTTTTTTTACTGATGATCCTCTTATTAAAGAAATCATCTTAAAAAAAAATAAAAAATCACATCATTCTAAATCTTTTTACTGAACCTGATTGGCGTACCTCAGAGTCCACAAGAAGATGATAGAAAGACTATATTTTATAAAATGATCTCCTTTATAGACATTATTCTCACAAAAAATTCAACCCTTAGATCATTTACTTGTATCATATTATAACTGGAACCTTTTGTAGGTTATGGTTATAAACAAGTGATGATGATAGAGCTCTTACCTAAATAAAAATACAAAAAAAAAAAAAAAAAAAAATAGAGCAAGCAAATGATCAACCATATACCACAGGAGTACTCCAAAATTCCCTGAAGAAAACAATTTAAACAATTTAGATTGGGTATTTAAATATCGGCTATTAGATGTAGTTGTCTTTTATATATTATTGAAATAATTTTTATCTGATTATGTCCAACAAACAAAACAAGGAAGTCAATCATTACGAACTTTCTTTGTTCATATCTAACTTGGGTAGTTAAAAATATCTTACAAATCTAAAACAATCATTAAAAATTATTTAACCATCCTAACACGTCTCATAATTAAAAAGTTCTTATGAACAGAAGCGTGTAAACAAACATACTTATTTTATATTATAATGTATAAAGCCATCCAATAAAATTGAAAAGAATGCAATCTTAGTTAAAACGACAAGTTGATATGCACCTGCACTGTTTGAACCTGAAAATTCTAATCACTAATAAGATATTATAAAACTGTCCATAAGAATAAGAATGTTCAGAAATTTTTCAAAAAAAAAAAGAATGATCAGAAATAAATAAATAAATAACAAGATCTATGTCTTTTTTTCTTATTATAAAAAAACAAAAAAATATTATTTAATTTTTTATGATTTATCAAATGGAAGGTGCAATGAGTAATGAAGTTGAGTCATGTAAATATTAGATTTTGTTGCTTGATAAATATGCATTATTATGAGTTAAAAAAAAATTCAAAATTGGAAATTTAAAATTCACTTATATTATTAGAAAACTTGTTAATGATGTGAATCATAGTATAGACTATAGATAGATAAAAAGATTTGTACTGAGTGACTAGTTGTTTGGTCAAAGTTGTTCATCTCTCTTATATATATTTTTATAAAAAGGATGTGGCTTTCTTACCTAATTTATTGTAGGGTAGAAAAATTAATTTATTCATATTCTACCCATATAAGTTATGATTTTTATCTAAATATTATTTAGCTAAAGAACCAACTTGAATAGAAAATGGCCCAAATGAAGTGATGATCGACCTTGGTCTGGCATGGTTTGAATTAAAAATCATATTTTTGGTGTTTGTGTTCACATATTATATTTTTTTTTTGTCAACAATTCAATAATTAACACTTGAAATTGTTATTAATGACTTGCACATCAACTTTCGTCAGATAAAAAATGGTAAATAGTTGAAAAAGAAGCATAAGTAGTTGCATAATATATATATATGTTTATAGAGGATGATCCAATTAAACCGGAGTCATGTGGGTCAATATAGAGATGATTCAAGGGCTGATTTTTTGTGAAGAGAGTCTGTAGATCATCATAACTAAACATCAGTCCGTTCTAAAATTTCTAAGTTCATCAAATTAGTTGTAAATAATAATAAAATGGATGCCTAAAAAAAATTGAAATGTCAAGATTTTGATGGGTAGTTGTTAAGGGGTGGGTGTATTTAAGTTTTAAAACTGGTTGATTTTTTGTGAGAATAATTGATCTAATCTTGGTCTATTGTTTGAGTTTACATGCATTTGAGATAGTATTCTAGCAGTAGAAAAGGGAAACACTTTTTGGGCATCAACAATTTATAAGGGTGCGAGTATAAGATATTTCAATTAAGGAAAAATTATTGTTCCTAAATCCCCATTAGGTCATGGCTAAGAACCAAATAACCTTCACAATCTCCAACAGTCTCTATTTAACAAATTTTTGCCAGATAGGGGAGCAACTCAGGCTTGTTGAGAGTTAGCCCAAGCCCAACCCGATGGCTAGGCCGGATCCAACTTGACCTAGAGCTAACATGTAAAGCCCAATTCGGAGCCCAAGAGGAACCAAAAGAGAATTTGGGTTCACTGGAAACCCAAAGAGCCAAACTCGAGCCAAGGTTGGTTTAGCTCATTGGGCTCAGATGGGCCCGCCCGAGTTGCACCCCTACCACATCAAGGAGACCATCCGCACAAAAATCAACTAATGCGAGACAGAAATCAATATATAAGGGAGAAATGTACCATTAAATCCCTGGACCAAATGAGTACAAAGTCATCATACCTGTTATTTTGGTGAAGTCTCACTAGGAGCAACAAATAAACCAAACTAAACTTTACACTTCTTCTCAACATTAGGCCATCCCCTTCCAGCAAACTTCTTAGCAATGCAAACAGACCTACAAAGAGAGTTATCAATATGCATCATATCTAACTAACAAGATGTACCATTTTTCTAAAGGGTGTTAAAAACCACTGCTCTAAAAGCTCAAACCAATGTTTTAAAAACAGAACCGGACCGGCCAGTTCAACCGATAAACTGGTGACCCAGGACATTTTCTGGGTTGGGTCAAGGATTTTATTTGTAATGTTCAAAACTGTGTAGAGTGGAGGGAAGGAAAAAACTGGCTTATTTCTTGTGAACCGAATGAACCAGCCAGGTTAACCACTAACCCACGCGAACCAGACGGTTTTAAGAACGGGTGGAAAAGTAATCAAAAGAAATTTAATTACATCCTCGACCGTCTGAGCTACATGTTGTTGAGGTTTGAACACGAGACCCTGAAGTATATTCTAAGTCATCTGAAGGCAAGTCTCTACCTAAATGACCCACAGGTTGACCCACTGGTGAACTGGATTGACTCAACCCAATGGCTTCCCCGGTTCGGTCCGGTTTTTAAAACATTGGCTCAAACAGTTAAAATGAGGTGCCAAAATGTATATCAGGTAATCATGTGGGATACAATGTATATAAGGTAATCATAATGTTGGTCAGTCTAAAGGGGGTGGGGGTGGACCGGATTCATCTTAACATCTAACGCTCTCCCTCAATATCACAATGAAACAGTTGCTAGCATCAGTAACTAGCCTCCCCTTTCTACACATCTACCAAGTGGGGGTGATTTTGAAATTTTCATCACACCCTTGGTACACATGTATAAAGAAGAGTTCAGCGACCATCATTCCCCTTTCTCTTGAACAATAGAACCAACTCTAATGCTTTTAAACTAAGGTACTTTGCTGGGGACTGTAACTTTATTTCGTCATTTCGTAGTTAACATACCTTTTTTTACTTAATGAAGGGAGAGGATACATAAAATGCTAATTTCCTCGTGTATGTTGTTGGAGAACCAATCCAAACACTCGTGAGAAGTTGCAAATGTGCTCTGGCAAAAAATACATTTAAACTCAACATTAAGATTACTAGATAACAAAATTAAGAGAAAGATGAAAAAGATAGGGTTATCGAAGGTTGATTTACCAGTGATGTTGGCGGAGAGAGTGAAGAGCAAGCTTCTCAGTTATCTCAACAGCATTCATTGCATTTTAGGAAGATCCTGTTTGTTGGCAAATACAAGCAACACAGTGTTTACAGGTCTCACCCACAATGGGGCAAGTTCGAGTTTTTGATGATGACATGACAAACAAACATGGTAGAAGTAGAAAAATTTCTTCAGTTTTATCATTGTACACAATAACGCAAAGACTATTTTGTACAAATTATGGATATCCAATATTGATGCAGGATTGAAAAAAAAAATTGAGAGGCAGAGATGCAAAAGGTGTAAAGAATACTGTCTTAATGAGTACTTACAATGTAATACATTCATATTCTGAAATCCATATATTGACTTCTGATGGAAATTAAAATTTTACCAACACCCCAAGTTTAGCGTGATCAAGATCTTTGTGTTAAAATCAAGCAGGACTCAGTATAAATTACTGATATATCTACAACAATACAAGGACATATGAGAAGTAATTTGTAATGAACAAATATTTTTCCAATCTAATCTGTTCTAATTTGCACATAATAACAGTTTTAAGTTTTGGTTCAGTAGTATTCATTCTTATTCTTATTTATAGTATTTTATACATACAGCAATTCAAAATGCAGGGAAGCTTTTGGCTTTGATTTTCAGCATTTGTGTCTTGACAAACTGTAAAAGATATAAGACTAATAATTCTCTTAGAGAGAATGAAAAACTAATTATTACTTTTTAATAATCAACAGAAACAATTCTCGAAAATCAGACAAGTCTTTGTTGTGGCTATAACCGCCCCTCCTTTTAAATCACAAAAAATGCCAACAACTTTGGAAAGACCCACAAACCAATCCAAGATTGGTTGCAATAAAATTTGAGGAATATAGAGAAAAAGACAGTAAAGAAACACACAACCACAAGACATGAGAATTAATTTGGTTCACCCACAAGGGGCTACATTCACGGGCAATACGACAAGAGAAAACTCCACCAATAAGATATAAATTACCAAGGAACTCACCTCCCTAAACCCAGTGATAAAAAAAAAAAAAAAAAAAGAAATTCCTCATTCTACTCCAACGAGCTCACACCTTTGCACAAACACAACACCTTCAATCATTCAATGTATTGTTAAAAAAAAAAACCCTAGCAATCCCATAGAGTAGCAATATTATTTTTAATCTAACTTAATCCACAAACCAATATTAGGATGCATACTCTGTTATCTGTTTAAACTCTGTGTAGCTGTATATAAATGGTAGCTTACCTCCAGATCCTAAACTACTTGGTTCCTTGTAATTTCTTTGGACTGGAAATTAAGCACGTCCAGAAAACCAATGCATAGTAGATTGACAATTCAACCACGAATTAGGTGTTAGTATTATGAAGTTAGGAAAGGTCACCATGAATTTAAAGTCAGTTCAGCCAATGCAAACACAACAGCGAACTCAACAATCAATCAAAATGAAAATGTGACTCTATGCAGAAAATGGAGCTACAAATGAAGTCAGGAAAGGTCACCTTGAATTTAAAGCCAGTTCAGCCAACACAATCACAATAGAAACTCAACAATCAATTCAATCTAAATGGAAATATGACTCCACGAAAAAAAAAATGCAGCTACAAGACTTAACCACCACCAACGACAACAACAAAAACCCAACTTGACCATAACAGGACCAGCTAACTGGTAGCGGTAAGGCATCCACGTGGACTATACACACGAAATCGAGAGAAAAGCAATAGACTAAGTAGGATGGTACCCCAAAACCTCAACCCAGAGAAGCAATCCATCAAGAATCGAGAATTAAAGAGACAAATATACATGAAGTAACCTGAATGTGCATAGGCAAAACTTCGGTTCCTTGCTGTCCCAAAAAAGAGAGAGGTGATTGATAACTAAATCCTTCCCAATCATCAGCATTCAGAGTGTGCATTCAAGCAAGCCACCTAATCAGAACAACATAATAAGAGATAGAGTGCCATCTATGAATAAAACAGTTGGATAGGACCATAGCTAACTCCCATGGTGTAGTCTCAACCCAAAGACAAAACTACAGCATCATGCTAGGCTTTTCAAAAATTCAACCTGACGTTTCACCCAAAACTTTAAGAGAAGCTAGTTAAAATACCACTTCATAAACTAACTGAAGTAGTGAACCAAATATTAAATTAACTTCATTATTCAAATCAATGCAAAGGTGGATATTACTACAGATTAGACCAATAACAATTAAAGCAGAAGCGTAATCATAATCTGTTGTTATCCACAATTCAGATAATTCTTCTCCAACCTTATACTGTAAACGATTAAACAACAAACAAGTATAATAGAAGCAAAAGCTACAGCAGTGGGTGCAGCCATGTATAGGGTATTCTAACAATAGCAATACTTACAACCAGATGATCAACATTGGCTTAGATCATAAAAATGTGAGATGCAATCTAGCTAACAGGGTAAGTGGCCCAAGCAAAAAAGAGACGACAACCAGAGGAAATTCATCACTTCCTTAGCCACAGATAAACCTAAACTGGCTGACCAGCAATAACTAAACCACGCCCAGAAAGTAACAAATACCACCAGAGGAAAACATCGGAGGAAATTTATGTTGTTCTCAATATCAAATAATATTACAGTCAGAATAAAAGGAAAGAGTAGAACCAACTGCTGCCCTATAAGATGTCAGCCTTTCTCTCTGATACATCAGTATGTAGTCTTAAATCTCTAGGTTGCCTTTTTGCACTCACTATTCGAAAACGTCGCCAAGCAATCCCTCTTTAAACTCATTAGTTCAAACTGCCTGACCAGCAATAACTAAACCACTTTTAAGTGAATGAAAGACCAACCAACTACTAATAGACCTCATTTCATCAGTTAATCATCTTATAATGAACTTAACTAAAGCAATTAATGAATATAATAAATATGTTTAAAGTTCATAAATACATAGTTGTGCAACTATTCTTCAAGACCTAAATCCATCTCAGGGCCTTAAGACATTGATGAATATCTCTAATAACAACATTTTTCACACATGGCATGAAAACCCTTCTTAATAGAGTATAAAACCTGCTATGACAGTCCAAGTTACTTTGGCCTAACAGAAATGTCTAAGACTACTGCATTGAGCTCTTTGTGTCATTATTAATAGAAAATTATAGTTAAAGGATCTTCCTAACTGATAAACAAACATTGTTTCTAGTACTAATCAACCATAATCATATAGGAATCAAACTAAAGATTTACCTGAATGCTCTTCAATGAAGGCTTATTGAGGAGTCCTGAATACAAAGCCAGAACAAAACCCTCAAGTTTTAAGAAATGAGTCTGAATACAAAGCCATAACAAAATCCTCAAGTTTTAAAAATAAGAAATACTAGATACAAAGCCAGAACAAAACCCTCGAATTTTAAGAATGAAGAATCCTGAATACTAAGCAAGAATAAAACTCTCGAGTTTTAAGAATGACGAGTCCTGAACTCAAAGAAGAACAAACCCCTCGAGTTTTAAGAATGACAAAACCCTGGAGTTTTAAGAATGAGGAGTCCTGAATGCAAAGCCAGAACAAAATCCTCGAGTGTTTAAGATTGAGGAACCCTGAATACAAAGGCAGAACAAAACCTTCGAACTTTTAAGAATGAGGAGTCTTGAATACTAAGCAAGAACAAAGCATTCGAGTTGAAGTTTAAGAATGAGGACAACCAATCATCTTTGTAATGTAAGCCATATTTGTGCATGTTTTTTCCAAAATATCATTTAGTTAAGTCTATGATGTGCCTTCACAAAGAAAAGTTTTATTTTAGCTTTGTCTAATACTTGAGAGGATGACAATCCTTAATTTTTATTTCTATTCTTCTAAGTCCGTATTTTAATAGATAATGATGACTTCAAATGTGGTTCGAACATAACATATCGAAAATATCTAAAAGACTAAGAACATATATAAAATAAATAAAATTGAAAAGATCCAACAAAAATAATCACAAGAACAACCAATACATGCTAGCAAGAATTTAAATTTAATTGGCACCAAACAATAAACATATTCCTAATTCTGACCATCGAATTTATCGAGCTTGTCAGCAAGGGTGTTCAGATTAGTTGGATCCATGTCTACAGTTCAAGTTCCAATTTCAGATTTAGTGAAGGGAGTAGTCTTACAATTATAGGTTCAGATATTAATGACCATAGATTAACTACCAATCTCAAAATAAGTCACAGTTCAAATATTAAATAAGGGGCTCTTTACAACCAACAATTAACAATAGAATGATGCCCAAATCTGATTTTTGTCCTCAAAATAATCCAAACTTATACCCAGCAATAAAGACAATCTTGGTTCAGTTTAAACAGTACCTTAATCAACACCATGTCCTCAAGATAGCAAGTACATAAGTAACCAGGTCTGATGTTCACTCTTAAAATAAAATAAACCAGCAATAAAGATGATGAACCCATTTCATTCCTTTCTGAGTGTAATCAATTAGGACCTTGACAAAATTAGAAATAACACATTTATAGTTAAAAAAAGAGTCGAAATAACACAAAATAAAGAAGACATAGAAAGCCTAATTTTATACCTGTAAGCAGTGTACTCGTTTAGTCATTTGCTCAAATCCATAGTTGTGTAGTAGATCTCTCCTGAAAAAAATATTATAAAAATAAAATTTAAGTTCTTCAGGAGAACAAAAAGTATATTTACAAGTTCAAATATCATAGTTTCTTTTGAAACCCCCAATCCCTAAAAACAAAACTAGGTCTCTCCTGAACGAAAATCCCTAAAATCTAAACCTCTCAAAATGCGTAAAATTAAAAGAAGCTCTCTCCAGAACCAGCATCCCAAAAATCTAAACTCCCCAAACACTCAAATAGAACCCCTAAATCCCACTTAAACATACCTGGTGATGCTTTGAAAGACAACACCGAAAACTCTGCCCGTATAGGGTAGCTTCACCGTAGACTAGGGTTAATGGAGATGGAGTAGAACGAGAGAGGGACAGAGAGAGGAAAGTGGAAGGGTTAGACGCAGGTTGCAAACGGAGGGGAGAGGGAGGGAACTTAACTACTCCCTAATGTCGAACATTTAGTAGTTATTACCGTTATATAAACGAGCCTCCACACGCGAGTTGTTCCTTGACAAACTAACTGTGCCCACTCACACTGTCTAACCTACCCCAAACAAACCTCTTAATTTTAGGTGGGTCCACTTCAACACGATCCATAGGATGATGCCATCTAAACGATAAAGTGATCTAACTAAACAATGAGGAGATCTTCGTGACAAAAAATAAAGTGGGTATTAGATGGGGCCACTTAGGGACGATATGCGGGTTGGATAGACCGTTGACATAAAAAATCAGCTCTTGGATTGACTCCATGCACCACCCACGGTTAAGTGCAAATCAAGTGAAATTATCACAGAAGTATATTGAAGATGATACACATATTAGGACCCACATATTGGAGAGATCATCTTCACAAAAAATACAGACATAAAATAAATAAAACTGGTGGGGTAGAATGTGCAAAGGAGGGGATGGAAGAAAGAAAAGAAAAAAAAAACCATCACTTTGATGGACGGACAACTCAACGGCTTAACCGTTAACCCCCTTAAAGCGGCCCATCTCTCTCTTATTTTCACTGTCTCTCTCTTTATCTCCCACTCAACCAGCTCTAGCGGCTCAAAAGAGTCTTAATGTTACAAGGATGAACCCTTGGAGATGACTCATGGGCCCACATGATGATAAGATCATCTTCATAAAAAATTGATCCTTAGATCATAAACTAAAGGAATGGATGGAAATTTTATTAAAGTTTGACGTGGATCCATGGAAGACATACTTGAGTGGGACCCAAAACATGTGTAAGTAGTGTAAATTTGAGGTGTGTTTATAAACTAAAGGACACAACGAGAATTTTGGTAAAGTTTGACATTGATCCACGGAAGACAAAAGAGGCAGCTTAATTGGAGCCCATTAAATAGTTAAGATATTTTATTTAATTATTGGACTATTGCGCAATTACAAACATTAACACAGAAAAAGTGAGAAAGCGCAGCTAACTTGCAGAAAAAGTGTCCATAATGGAAGGAGAGAAGGGAATGAGAAAGTACCAACCTGCAAGTACCGAATAATCAAAACCATCAACAGGGACTACTCGATCATATGCTCCTAGATTATGCACGCCCTCCAACATTTTCTAATTTATTCAATGCAAGTGGGATTTGAACCTAAGTCTGTTAGAGTATATATAAATCCCTACTATAGGGGTGTCAACGGGTCGGTTCCGGATCGGAACCTAAAGGTTCCAGATCCGGTCCCGTTAATATGAGGCGGTTCCGGATCCTTTCGGTTCCGGTTCCGGAACCTCAATTGGTGGTTCCGGATCCGGTACCGCTAGGATCCGCGGGTACCCGTTGGGTGGATCCGAAATGGATCCGAAAAATTTCGGATCCACAAAGTGAGGTCCCGGAACCGCAAAAAACGGTTCCGGTACCGGTTCGGTTCCGGATTTTTGGGTACCAATTGACACCCCTACCCTACTATCATTATGTGATTCTCTTTCGGCTCAAGATTAACCAATTTTGAGTCGACTTCCTACAATATCACAAAAGGAGCTGTCGGTTTTCTTACAAGTTGCATCGATACATATCTTATTATTACACTTCATTTACACTTATTTTTTAGGATGCACGGTGATCTATTGCCCATATCAAGGACTTATTTCGGCCTACCAGATGATATAAATAAATGCACACATATCTAAATACTAGTACTACTCTAGTGCATGAACTTGTTCAATTCAGTGTAAAGAACGCATGCAAAGTACATGCTGAATCCTCGTTGCCACTAAGAATAAGGTGGGTGATATAACTTGTGTTTTATTAAGTAGGTGTTGAATCCTTTTGGACAATCTGGCTAGAACGAAACCGTCGTGCTTCTGAAGGGAAGATCAAGGACTCAGATAGGCTGACAATCGAGGTCAAATCACTAGTTCACTTTTGGACGACCTCTCTATATTCAAAATTTAGAGTCCCTTTCGCGTGTTGTATTTTCAATTGGGATGCTCTGTTCTTGTAAAAGATCATTTCATCCAATTCTCCCTTTTTGAAGCCATTTGGCTTCTCCACTTGTAAATAACATTCTTTATTCTCTCCATTTTATTTAATCTAGTTTTCACTCTCAAAAAAATTAAGTAGGTGTTGAATTTATATGACTGTTTTGTTACTTCTCACCTATTGTTTTATTAGATGATTCTGTAACTCATCAAGTATTTATAGTTCTCTTTTGACTATGATCAACAGTATTTGTTAGAAATTTCGTTATAACAACAATATATCTCGACGTATAACAAAACATGCTTAAGGATCAAAAAGATATAATGACGAAGATAAAAACAAGCATCAAGCACACCACAAGATATACGTGGTTCACCCATGGCCAAAACAGCGCAGTGGAGTCTACTAAATTAAGAACATATTATAATACTTTTTACACAACCAATCAAAATAAACACGTACATATTAAGTATCTCACAAGACATACCAAAGAACACTAATGAGAATCCATTAGAGATTGGCTCTCTAAATCATTCCCAATAGCATACTCACATCTTCCTTGAACCTTGAAAGTCTATCTCCATAGTTGTTCATAGTAACAGAAGAGAGAACACATGGAGAATATTACAAACTTGAGTTGGGGGCAAGAGCCCGAACCCCATAAAGAAAACCCTCAAACTTTAGATCCTTACAAACCCTTTTCTCTCTCCACAAGTTTCACACATTTTAGATTTATCCCCACACAAGACGACTAAAACCTTAGATTTACCTCTCCTTGAATTTTAGGAACTCCAATACCTTTACACTTGCCTCATTAGCCTTATCTAGCACACCTTGGGACATATGACTTCCCTATTTATAGATTTCATCAAACCCACACACAAATAGAAGTTTTCTAATCCCAAAAAGTCTCCAAAACTGCTTAAAAAATATTTCCGCAATGGTACTTTCAAAACCACCAAGCTTGATTTCGAAATCAAAATCATCTATTAGTTTTCATCACAATTGCTTTCGAAACCAGCCCATTACTTTCAAAACCAATAGTCTTGCTTTCGAAAGCAACAACCTGCTTTCAAAAGCAAAGTCTAGTTTAGCCAGAAAACCTTACAATATTAACAGATTTTGATTAGAGATATTATGGTTGAAGCCCTTTAAAAATGTCTCTAAATGGTAAGAGATTGGAGGGTAAGAAGATTGCCTGGTGCTGCTTTTTTTTTTTCTTTGAACTAGATTAATATTCAAAGTGGAAATTTTTTTTTTCATGGGATTCGGTATGAAGATCTAGATTATATTTATGGAAACCATATTTCTAAGTTACAACCACTCTAGCAAGTGGTTTTCTACGATTGCCTAGAGATGTAGACCACCTAGTGAGTCCAAATCTAGACAAAAGTGATATAGCTCGACCATGGTCTTCTTGTTTTCTTTTAATTTTTCCCATATATTTAAAGACAACCTGATTAGGGTTTTAAAATTCTATATTCCCTCATCATTACACTGTAGCTACAGGTGGTATAAATAGAATACAATGAGATACAAGGAATGTTCTAGAAGATAATCTAACGGTGGTGAGATAAACAAATGGACGGATAGGGATGACTAGTTGTTGATAAGTCTGACCGTTGGTAGTGGAGTGTAGCTATCCGGTGTTATGCTCTTTGATTCAGTAC
>MVGT01001148.1:113259-142777 GCA_002174775.1 Macleaya cordata
CCGCGGGTACCCGATACCCGTTTTAAGTTATTATTTTTTTATTTTTTTCACACAAAACCTATTTGTATTTTGTATTTTCGTATTCTATTCAATTATAAAATTTATTTTATTATAAAATTTGTTAAATAATAGTCATTGGTTTCTTTTTTTTAATTAAAAAAAGTTAAAAAAATCAAAAAATTATTATATAATAGTAAATTAAACTATAAAATTATATAATTTATACGGAACCGGGTACCCGCGGGTACCCGTTGGGTGGATCCGAAATGGATCCGAAAAATTTCGGATCCAAAACGGGTAGATCCGAAATGGATCCGAAAATTTTCGGATCCACAAAGTGAGGTCCCGGAACCGCAAAAAACGGTTCCGGTACCGGTTCGGTTCCGGATTTTTGGGTACCAATTGACACCCCTACCCTACTATCATTATGTGATTCTCTTTCGGCTCAAGATTAACCAATTTTGAGTCGACTTCCTACAATATCACAAAAAGAGCTGTCGGTTTTCTTACAAGTTGCATCGATACATATCTTATTATTACACTTCATTTACACTTATTTTTTAGGATGCACGGTGATCTATTGCCCATATCAAGGACTTATTTCGGCCTACCAGATGATATAAATAAATGCACACATATCTAAATACTAGTACTACTCTAGTGCATGAACTTGTTCAATTCAGTGTAAAGAACGCATGCAAAGTACATGCTGAATCCTCGTTGCCACTAAGAATAAGGTGGGTGATATAACTTGTGTTTTATTAAGTAGGTGTTGAATCCTTTTGGACAATCTGGCTAGAACGAAACCGTCGTGCTTCTGAAGGGAAGATCAAGGACTCAGATAGGCTGACAATCGAGGTCAAATCACTAGTTCACTTTTGGACGACCTCTCTATATTCAAAATTTAGAGTCCCTTTCGCGTGTTGTATTTTCAATTGGGATGCTCTGTTCTTGTAAAAGATCATTTCATCCAATTCTCCCTTTTTGAAGCCATTTGGCTTCTCCACTTGTAAATAACATTCTTTATTCTCTCCATTTTATTTAATCTAGTTTTCACTCTCAAAAAAATTAAGTAGGTGTTGAATTTATATGACTGTTTTGTTACTTCTCACCTATTGTTTTATTAGATGATTCTGTAACTCATCAAGTATTTATAGTTCTCTTTTGACTATGATCAACAGTATTTGTTAGAAATTTCGTTATAACAACAATATATCTCGACGTATAACAAAACATGCTTAAGGATCAAAAAGATATAATGACGAAGATAAAAACAAGCATCAAGCACACCACAAGATATACGTGGTTCACCCATGGCCAAAACAGCGCAGTGGAGTCTACTAAATTAAGAACATATTATAATACTTTTTACACAACCAATCAAAATAAACACGTACATATTAAGTATCTCACAAGACATACCAAAGAACACTAATGAGAATCCATTAGAGATTGGCTCTCTAAATCATTCCCAATAGCATACTCACATCTTCCTTGAACCTTGAAAGTCTATCTCCATAGTTGTTCATAGTAACAGAAGAGAGAACACATGGAGAATATTACAAACTTGAGTTGGGGGCAAGAGCCCGAACCCCATAAAGAAAACCCTCAAACTTTAGATCCTTACAAACCCTTTTCTCTCTCCACAAGTTTCACACATTTTAGATTTATCCCCACACAAGACGACTAAAACCTTAGATTTACCTCTCCTTGAATTTTAGGAACTCCAATACCTTTACACTTGCCTCATTAGCCTTATCTAGCACACCTTGGGACATATGACTTCCCTATTTATAGATTTCATCAAACCCACACACAAATAGAAGTTTTCTAATCCCAAAAAGTCTCCAAAACTGCTTAAAAAATATTTCCGCAATGGTACTTTCAAAACCACCAAGCTTGATTTCGAAATCAAAATCATCTATTAGTTTTCATCACAATTGCTTTCGAAACCAGCCCATTACTTTCAAAACCAATAGTCTTGCTTTCGAAAGCAACAACCTGCTTTCAAAAGCAAAGTCTAGTTTAGCCAGAAAACCTTACAATATTAACAGATTTTGATTAGAGATATTATGGTTGAAGCCCTTTAAAAATGTCTCTAAATGGTAAGAGATTGGAGGGTAAGAAGATTGCCTGGTGCTGCTTTTTTTTTTTCTTTGAACTAGATTAATATTCAAAGTGGAAATTTTTTTTTTCATGGGATTCGGTATGAAGATCTAGATTATATTTATGGAAACCATATTTCTAAGTTACAACCACTCTAGCAAGTGGTTTTCTACGATTGCCTAGAGATGTAGACCACCTAGTGAGTCCAAATCTAGACAAAAGTGATATAGCTCGACCATGGTCTTCTTGTTTTCTTTTAATTTTTCCCATATACATAAAGACAACCTGATTAGGGTTTTAAAATTCTATATTCCCTCATCATTACACTGTAGCTACAGGTGGTATAAATAGAATACAATGAGATACAAGGAATGTTCTAGAAGATAATCTAACGGTGGTGAGATAAACAAATGGACGGATAGGGATGACTAGTTGTTGATAAGTCTGACCGTTGGTAGTGGAGTGTAGCTATCCGGTGTTATGCTCTTTGATTCAGTACTTCTATTGCTGTAGACTTGATGTGCAGCCATGGTGTCAATAATATTGACCATCATTTTAATCCTAAACTGATCAATCCATATCGATCAAATCATACTTGGATCGGGTTGAATGGGATTATACGATCATGGCGAATTGGAATGGATGGGATTCTTAGGAACCGATCCTACATTGGATTGGTTGGATTTGGTCTCAAATTTATCGGTTTTCAACAAATGGACACAATGCAACAAGTCGAGCCTAAGCCTAACCCGATTATAAATCGGCCTTATATTTTTAGTCAACAAATTACAGCTAAAATGGTGTGCCAATGCAACCAATGCTAAATTGGATCGATTGGAATTGGTCTCAAATTCATGGACAATCATGTTGATGGGATTCTTTAGGAAACGATCCTAAATTAGATTGGTTGAAATTGGTCTCAAATTTATTGGTTTTCAACAAATAGATATAGCAAACAACAGCTTGCTCGGTTGGTTTGTGTAGTATTACCATAAGGTTTGACCTATGCAATTAATTATATTAGAGTTAATGGATTCTTTTCGTCCGTGGTGGCGACTCCTTTGATGATCTTAGCGAATATCTTCGCCTTGTTATTGTAATTCGGACAGTAGTCCCTTGTACCAAAAAAAAAATCTTAATATAGAGGTGATGTTCCCGCTCTGAATCACACTCCAGTACTCTCGCTCTCGTTTTCGTTNATTCTTAGGAACCGATCCTACATTGGATTGGTTGGATTTGGTCTCAAATTTATCGGTTTTCAACAAATGGACACAATGCAACAAGTCGAGCCTAACCCGATTATAAACCAGGCTTATATTTTGGGCCCGAGCCTTAACACCTTAACCCCCAGACCTTGGTTTTGCTGGTCGGGTTGGGTTAGATCCCCTCTAGTTGCACCCTAGGTAATGTTTGTAAACGGCGGTTATAACAGTTACAAGTTTTTTAAACATTGCCCCAAGGTGTTAGTCCAAAAGTCCAAAATTTTCGAACTTGGGGACTATTTCTCCATGATTTCATATTCAAGGGGCCTTTTGTTAGATTTTCCAAAACATTATAACGACCTAAAAAACCTAAGGCATAATAACCCTCCACACCTCCCTACACTCTCCCTGCTGCGCGCGCTAATGCTATTAGTTCCTCTCTCTCTCTAAACTCAGTGCTGTAAAACTCTAATCTGCTCTTTCTCTCTCTACCTGTTCGACATTTTTTTCTTCTTCTTTTCTTATAGTCAGTCCATTTGAAGGGAAGGGAGATTGAATGGAGCCAGAACCTACTGCCCCTACTAGAAAGGTTTGGTTTTTTTATACTCTTCTATCACTTATCGATCATCTTCTCATTGTGCTTACTTGATTTTATTTATCTATTTACAGGTTAGATTTGCCCCAAAAGTCCCTACTCGCAAAGCAATCAAATCTGCTGAACCCAAAACGTAAAACTTTCAATCATTATTATTATTATTATTTTTTTTTTGCAGTTCTTATAAATATTGCTTTGGTTTTATATTCATTGATAACTCATTATACTAAGTGCAGTGAAGTAAAAGAAGATCCAGAAGCTGCCCAGACTAGAGATTTGCTACGTCGTGTCAATGTAATTACTTGTGTTTGAATTTATGTTTGGTATTGTAGATATGGATTTTTATGCCACTTGGGTTCCTTTAATTGATATTGTTTACATAATAATCAAGCTTGTAATTCCCTCCGGTAACGATAAATATTTGCATAAAATGTATAGTTGTGTATAAAAAAAATGAACATATGAAATTTTTTCAGATGAATGGGTTCCTTTAATTGATATTGTTTACATAATAATCAAGCTTGTAATTCCCTCCGGTAAAGCCAAGATGTATCGATAAATATTTGCATAAAATGTATAGTTGTGTATAAAAAAAATGAGCATATGAAATTTTTTCAGATGAATGTGATCCACCCCCCTGTTAGACCCACCCACATGATTATGTTGTTGGATATACATTGCGTCGCATCTCTCTAATATTTTGAGCTTTTTGCATTGCTAGGAAGCTGCTGGAAGGGGAAGGGGTAAATTCGAGAAGAAATGTAAGTTTAGTCTTTCTAACTATATGGTGATTTGGTAGTGTTCGACTCTAATTGTAATGCTAATTCTCTATTGTTTAGATTTGGGTTACTGGTATGCTTTTGGTTTACTTGTTTCTCTTAGTGAGACTTGGCCAACACTACAATTATGGCTCAGACTAGTGTGGTCTTGGAGCTTAATGGTGTATTTCTCCCTTAAAGGGGTCGTGTGGGTCCATGAGCAGAATTTCTGCAATATATTACTCTCTTTCTGTGCTTGAGAGTCTGTGACTCTATTTTCTAATAAGTTAGTAACTAGTTTATTAGAAAATTTAGAATGATTATAGGAGTCCATTAGAGAAAATCTTTGAAGTTTCTAGAACCAACTGAGTCTTGTAATGGGAAAGCAGTTAGCTCTATCGAGCTGTATGTCTCTATTCAAAAGGGTTGATAAACAGGGATATAATTTTTTCCTGAGAACTTTAGTTTAACGTGTTCTTTACATTTTATCTACGATTTATTTTAGCCATATAGCCCTAGTCAGGAGTTTTTTTTTTTTGCTGGGATACCTTGAACATCTTAAAGCATGAGCTGTTGTTTTATGAGAAAGCTAAAGTTGTTTCTTTGTAAGTTCCAATATCTGTTGTTTGAAGCTAAAAGTTTTTAGCACTACTGAATTGTTTAGAGGATAGTTTAGATTCTATTGTCTAAAATGCCAACCCCATTAACTGCTGACTGGAACATTGGGAGCCAACGATAAAATCCGTTGCTCATACTGCTTAGACATGTACTCCACTTATGATCAAGATTCCTGTCTCTATTTTTGACGCTAATGGTCTCCTTGATGAAGAGATCATCCTCCCCTAAAATAGGCCTAGATTCATCTCAATGTAATAGGCTCTTGTCCAACCACGTAGGCTTGGTGTGGATGGTCTCATGTTGGATAATAGGATGAGTTAAATGTTCACAATAAAGTTATAAACAATAAACTTTAAAAATAAATAGAGACTGTATTAAATACTTAAGGAAAAGAGAGGAGCATGGCAATTGAACAGTCCATATTGTTGATTTAGTGGGCCATGTCTACTGTGTTTGGGTATGGTCTTCTGTGGCTGATGAGCCACAAGTCTCTCATGTGTTGTTGAGGAAATAATATACGCATTCAGCACAGATAGTATGTGTTATATGCTGCAGTACTTGTTTCGTTAATTGCATGCCTTACTAATCTCTAGCATTATAACTGCAGCTGCACCGGTTCATGTTGCTTTTGGTCATGGAGCTGCATCAAATATCATGAAGTCATATGGCACCCCAAAGAGAGCTGCCTCCATTTTACCAGGTTTCATTTTTATGCCAAGAAACTCTCTTTTCTCGCTGAGTTAGACTGCTTATTTAAATTGTTCCACTGCATATAACCTGTGATATGATATCTTTGTAGATGGTGCAAATGGATCAGGTCAGAGAATGGAGAAAGAATACAAAGAACCATGGGTAAGCCCAACATGACACAATTTTGAAAAGTTCAGATGACTCTCTCTCTCTCTCTCTCTCTCTCTCTCTCTCTCTCTCTCTCCTGCATTGAGTTTCTTTTCCCTTCTGATGCTCCTGCAGGATTACTACAGTTATTATCCTGTCACCCTTCCTCTGAGGAGGCCGTACTCAGGAAATCCAGGTATGTATTGAGTTGCACCATAAATGGAATGATTTACTTTAGAATATAAGGTCTGGAATGTTGTGTAACACCATGACGTCTCACTATTAACATCCACCTACACTAAAAGCTCGAACTATTAGTGTAATATTCTATAGCAAGTGTCTGTAGGTCGAGCAAGTAGTGGACTAATATTTACCAATTCTTGCCCTCAGCGCCACGCTGGATACTCAAACCACCTCCATAAACTTTTGGTTCTGGTACCATGTTGACAACCACTTACTTTAAAAGATCACTGTTAGAAAGAGGAGTACCAATATATATAACAAGGGGTCTGTGAGACTGGACTGATAGTCACGCATATCTTGCATAAAATGGCTTAACTCCCTTCATTTTACTTTCAGAACTTCTTGATGATGAGGAATTTGGGGAGGCTTCTGCAGACATGGCTTATGAAGAGGATACTCTAAACCCTGCCTTAGAGCTTGGCCTGATGGTAATTTGATGACTGCAATATCAAATAGTACCATCGAGCTAGAAGCAGTAACATTTTGTGGTCTGTGGTTGGCAGGAGGAGAGTGAAGATGCTAGAATGGTCTTTCTGCAGCTACCAGCATCTCTGCCTTTGATGAAGAGATCAGCTACTGCCGAGAGCAATGAAACTGCTGGCAGCTCGAGACCATCCAAGCCAGTAGACCATTTAGAGAAGGGTTGCAGTTTGGAGGAGTTGCCTCCTGGATTCATGGGTAAACTATTGGTGCACAAGAGTGGTGCAGTTAAGCTGAAGCTTGGAGACACCCTTTATGATGTAAGTACATATGCAATCACAATTGTCTTGGAATTTTTGGGAATGGGTGATTCTCGGGATATGTTGAAACTTGCATCTTTCTGATAGTTTTGACTTTGGATGATTTTCCCCTGAGTTGTCTTTAGAAATGTCTTGGTAAGACTAGTCATAGTCGTTATTCCTTCTACCCTGGTAAGACAATTTTGGGTTAGTAAAGTTGTGTTCACTGTTCCATTCTGTCCATGGCTTGTGCTTTTATATATGTTCTCACGACTCAGCTTGACATCACTGTTGTCCCTTTCTCTCATCTTTTTAGGGCCTTGATCTCAATAGTTAACTCCTCATTTATGTTGTTAATGGTTTACATAACACATGAGGAAAAGCATCTCAATCGACTCTCCTTTGCTTTATCATGTATTTGGGGGCCACTTATAGATTCTATTGGCTGATTCATTTCTCATATTGTACTTCGTAGGTTCTTACGCATCAATATCAACATCCTCATCTTTGCGACACTCGTTCTACACACCAGTTGTTTCTTGATTGCACATTGTCTTGTTCTATAGCATGTAATTGTCGTTCTTACTCTCATTTCATAAGATTTTCCATTGTCTGGACTGATATGTGTTATTCACATAAAATTTAGGAGGCACATCTCTATATCTAGTCCATGGATGATGTCATTTGAGATCCGTTTTTTTAGAGTTGAGATAGATTTACAATTTACCGGCCCATAAGTGTTAACTACAAGCTCGTGCTATCTAGTCCTTACTGCAGAATCATTTCATGTAATTGGAGTCGAACCTATATAAATTTATTCATTATATGGATGAGTGCTCCTGTGCTGTCAATGCTGACAATTTTTCGCTTTTAAGGCAAAACATTCTTGCGGTGTAAAAACTGATGTTGCGATCAAGTGAATGAGTCCTTGATATATATAGCTGTTTGGTCATGCCTCAGCTCTCCATTTTCAAAAATGTTTTTGCAGGATTGAGTCAGTTATGTTAACTAGGCTACCTTCCCCATATGGGGATATTCTCGTAGTAGTTCTTATTAGAGATCGGGAATAGCAAGTATCACAGGCTCTATAAGTTTATAATGTACTGCAACTAGAAGTAAACGAAACATTAAGGGCCCGTTTGGTTTGCGATTGGAAAACTTGTTTTCAAAAACTAATTTACACCTAAATTAATTACATTTTGTATCACATCTAAAACTATTCTTTTGACTTTACTAAAAAATCCTAAATGATTTCATTGAAAACAAAGAAAACAACATTTTTTTTGTTTTGTAAAATCATACATGATTTTATTGTAAATCCTAAAATAGTTTTGGATGTAGTACAAAATACATATTAGTTTAGGTGTAAATTAGTTTTTGAAAACAAGTTTTCCAATCGCGAACCATACATGCCCTAAACTTTTTTGTGTGATATCTAATTTCTTTCCTTTGATGCACAGGTTTCCCCAGGTTCAGATTGTACATTTGCCAATGATGTTGTAGCTATCAATACCGAAGGGAAACAGTGTTGCAGCGTCGGAGAGCTCAACAAGCGAGCTGTCGTGACCCCAGATGTTGACTCCCTCTTAACTAGTATGGCTAACTTGGACTAGTTTCTGCTTCAGTTTGCCAACAAAATTTTGATTCATACATAGAAAACTAAACCAAGAGGTCTTAATTTTTCGTCGAAGAACATGTATAGTGGTTCATGAGTTATTTATGATCTCCATTTTTACCTTCAAAATTAGAACATAAAGAAGCTGTATTACAGGGCTATAAAATTCTGCCCAAAGTAATATTTGCAATTTTACTGTCTCATACTCTATGTGCTGTTTGGTAAAAAATTTGGTAACTTTTTGTCTGGTTAGTGTTTTTTTTAGCAGAAGCAAAACTGGAATTGTTTAGGGTACATTTGGAAACCACAAGCAAAAAACACTTATTAGTGTCAAACCTTTAATTTTGTGCTTCAAACCTATTAAGAGGTAGTAAGTGATTCCCAATTACTTATTACCACTTAATGGGTTGCAGGCTCAAAACTAAATGTTTGCATCTTACTAACACTAGTTAGTGGTGAAAAAACAAGGTATTTTCTGTGGGTCTACCACTAATTAGTGAGAAAAAAACAATCACCCCCTGAGTGAGAGCCCCACTCATTTTTCTCTCTAAATTTAATTGGTTTCACCTCAATAGGTAACTTTCACGGGTGAGTGTAGAAGCGCTCAAAAGAATCTATTTCTCCAACAAACCACAGTCCCACCAGTCCCCTCACAAAAACCTCTATCCAAACCTTCGTAATTGGAACACTGGTATGAGGGTGATGCTCTCACTCTGGAACTTTAAGCTTCCGCTTCGAGCCACTCTCTGACAATTCCACTCCTAAGGCATTCTGAAACTAGCGGCATTTTTTAATCAGCCGCTTCGATACTCTTGCTCCCGCTTTTTGTTCCCGCTCTGCACTCTGGTTACTTACATCCAAATATCCCATAAGTTTTTTAGAAGTGATTTGTTGCCATAGCCACGGGGAATCCAATGGTAAGGAGATGATCTAAGGGTTAATCATCTTCATAACCTTAACAACCAAAACAGTTAAGGGAGGGGCTGCTCCCGCTCCCAAACTGAGCGAGAGTGCCTCTAAACCTCGATTCCATATGATTCGTATCTAGGTTAGTAGGTTCCAAATAAATTAGAGGGCAATTTAGGACTAGACCCCAGATTAATTGAAATTAGGGATATAACTCCAACTAACAGTTTTCGTCAATTTTTTTGTTAAAAGTTAACTTGCAACACACATGATTGGTTCTTTTTTGTGAAGAAATCATCAAAAAATTAACCATTGGATCATCTCTTTATGAGATCCAATAGCTAGATCTAATCATCCACTCTTCATTTAAAAAATCAACCGTAGGATTGTAAAGCCACGTGTATTAGAAACTTAAAAAACTAGAGGGTATTTCTAAAAAAACAGAATTTAGTTATTCACATATCACACATGTGAAGGTAATTTAGTAAAAGTTCTAAACACGTGTATTACACATGGACTTTTAATTAGTATCACATAATAATTCCCATTTCTTTACCCGTAGATGTCATAAACATCTATTCAGTTCTTATTTTTTATTTTTATTTTTTATGAGAGCAACAAATATTATCCATAATCATCATCACCATCTTTCATGATCATGATAGTGATCATTATTCATCACAACAAATGTTTATGATCATCATCATAATCATTCATCATCACCGTCACCATTCATGATCAACGATCATCACTGTCATCATTCATCATGATTATGATGATAAATTTCTTTTGTTCTTAAACATTTAATAGGGTATTAATTTTAACATTAAGATATCTTTGAATTAGACGCTCCGGCTGTCCCATTCCTGTTCTCATTTCCACCCTCCCTTCAAACTCTAGTTACTTGGCTCATAACTTATAACAATATTGGTCTTTCAATCATCTCCACGATTTTTCTTTTGAGTAATATATGTTTGAATATTATAATGTGTTTTTCGAACATAGGTATTTAGAAATTCGTTTGACAATACAATGTGTGATAACAATGTGAAAAAAAAAGCATTGTTGATTGGAGTAGTCATGGTTGTCACAGTACTTTTCAGGTGATGGAGGTGATCATAAACCCCTCTCTTTCTCTCTCCTCTCTCTCTCATCAGTCATCAGAAATGGGTTGGATTTCGATGCCATCAGGGAAGTTTGAACATAAATATATCTCAAATTAACATTTTGCTTTAACAGTATGTAGCTAGCCCTAGATCTCTCAAACTTGTTTTCTTTTCACAAACTCAATTATGACCCATGACATGTTGGCATGTTGCCATAATATTATTTTATACATAAAAGTGAGCTTTTGTATCAGGTTTTGGAATCTATGAATCTTATAGTATATCCCTAGCTAGATCTTCTTTTCATGTTCTTCATGTCTGCTCAAAAGAACAAATATGGGAATTTGTGATCATTTGATCTGTAATGCAAAATCTTCTTAGATTTTTCTCTATTTGATGTATTCTCAGCAAACCTTCTTCTTATTAGGATTTCCATTTATGTTTTTCTACTCTCTTTCTCTCTCTCTCTACTTTCTCTCTCATCATCATAATAACACGTTTGTATAGAATCAACCAGTACTAACCTGGCGTGAGCATCTGCATGGGGGAGAGAGAAAGATGGCATGAAAGTTCCATCTTACCCATAATACAAATGATGATAAACACCAATGTAATGGATAAAAAATCAAGAACCCTACATCCAAAACCAAAACTGGGATCCAACCCAAAAAAAACCACACACTTTGAACTGACTAGACTACTTAAAAGTACAATACAAAATTGTCAATTAGATGGTCAAACACTTTTGACTGACTATTGCAAAGCACAATACAAAGTAATTGTCAGTAAAGATGGCCAGAGAAAACCCTAATGGAATCTTTGTCAATGGGATAGTCAGGTGAATTCCAATCCCATCCAATCTTTAGGTTAAAAAATGAAAAAGAAATTTTGTGGAATCTCAATAGAGTAATAAGTCATCTATTTGGACTAAGAAAAAGGGCATTCTTTAACCTATTTGTAATTGTGATCAGTTTAATTTTTACTCTTGAGGATTTGAATAAGGCAGCGTTCAAAATGAATTTTATCTGTAGACTGTAAAAGGTTGGTCTAAGCGTTTACTTCTTATTTAACATTAATTCTGAAGAATTACTCTCTTTAATTGCTTGCATGTGTGGGATGGAAGAAATGCATGTGTCCACGAGGATCAGAATCATCCCCATTACCATTTTATTTTCTTCTAATTCTTCCAAAACAAAAAAAAAAAAGATTATCGTGGAATTTGAATTTAACACTAAGTCCACCCACGATTTAACTTCCCATCCAGTCAATTTTAGTTTCTCAAATTTATCCCAATCAATACGCAAACAGTGTGTTAACGATATGTAAACAATATGCAAATAGTATACAAATTAGTTTAAAATTCAAAAATTATTTATTGTTTGGAATGGAAGTGAAAATACGACCCAGTATTAGGTTTTTTTCATCTCATAATCCTAAAATTGTAATGAGATTCCTGATTGCGATCATGGATGTAGATCTCAAAGCAAATCGATCAGATTTAGCCCTAATCTACAAATCAAATGGTTTTGGTTGATTTAACACAACAATTAATTGTTGTAATACTAATGAATGGATTACAAGTAGACGCAAATCAAGTCATGCCCTTCCAATGGCATAATCAAGAAGGTCAACATTGATGATTTTACTCCGAGCTGAAATATATTTGACAAAAAAAATTATTATATAAATAGACCATTTAAAATCTAAATTTTAAAAAAAATTTACCTTTAGTTGTAGTGAGAGAAAGCCCTCTTCCAACTGAACCCCTAAAATCTTTGGTCCTAGAGCTTCCACAGGACCTAATTCTAGACTGACAGCCCTACCATCCAAAATAGCTGACACCACATTTTTTTCCATTTAAAGTAAAAATAAATCTATTATTTTGTCCCCTGTTTTGATCAACCTTTCGTACAGTGTAATTCTTGATACCCACGTGGGATATTCCACCACTTTACAATAATAATTTACAAACCAAAGCACATGGATCCCATTGTTTAAAGATGAATCGGACAATTTCGAGTTGACTCGGTCGGTTTAGATGGTTGAATCACCAGTTCTATTAACTCGGCCCGATTCATGTATAATCAGATGAAAAAGTGAAGGTGTCCATGTTGCATACAATGATCGAATCAGCACATGGGTTTTTGATTTAATGGTTGTTTATCCCTCCCATAAATCTTTGGTAGTGATCCTCTCGACTGTGGTATTGCCGTTAAGTTTGTCCCATATAATCTGATAATAAATATAGATACATTGTTATTGACAATTTCTGTGTGCCTGTTGGTGGATGTTATCTGATCTTTTTGATCATCGATGAGATATAATCCCACTAAGCGTTCGATCGACGGACAGATCTCATGTAGTACATCAATTTATTTGTATGAGATTCATTTAAAGAAAAAAAAACCCTAGAACATACTTTGGATGAGTTTAAGTATATCAGTAATGAGAATGAACATCAGCTTATCTCAAAACAGGGGTCCTGTTAACGTGTGCCCTTAGGGCACACGATAAGATTGTTTTTGAGCGAGCTTTTTTGCAAGTTAGAGGCCTTCAAATTAACTGAATTTTTGTAGACATAATATTATCATTATTTATAAGATGTCCACAAAAAATCAGCTCAATCAGAGATATTTAACCCTCCAAACAAATCACTTTAAATGTCAGCCATTTATTCGTACTATTAAAGTCTAAATTAAGTATTTGTGATGCTAGAAGGTGCTAAAAGTCTCGGATTGAGCTGATTTTTTTAGATATGATCCAAATAGAATAAATAACACACACATAAAAAAATCAACCCATTTGAACAACCTTAAGAATTTAAATAAAATATAAAACCTAAAAACTTATCATTTGCCCTAAGGGCACATGTTAACAAAATCCCTCAAAACAGACCTAGAGATAAGAAAGGAAGAAAGAAAAGCAGAAAGCATGAAATCAGAACTGTCACTGGATGAGTACTTCAGACCAGAAACTGCAGTCATGACTCATGCCTTGGTTTCATCAATGACCGACCAAACAGAAGTGGACCAAAAAATATCATATGAATCTGATCAAGATCAAATGGGTGACACTAGCTTCCGTCGAATTGTAACTTGTAAGTGCTTTTTAACTTACTTAGGTAAAATTGTTGGGAGTTGAATTTTCGGGTTGGACTCCCTACATTTCATTTTAACAAATTAATAATTAATCGCTTAATCGATAAAAAAAATAATTAATCATGGATCTGTCTTACCCATAAAAAAATATTTTTCAAATTTATGCATACGATATTTAATGAAACCTCAAATTTTAAAAGGGAGAACAGAGGTTTTGAGGTCTTTGGTATCTACTAGGAGGCGACAAACCTCATTTTGGTGTTTAATTAGAGATGTGCATTGAACTTGCCCTAATGATATAGAAAAAATGAGTTTTGTTCTAGTGCGGTTATTGAACTATTGGGTGGTTTCGTTGTTGGTACTCAAATAGGTGGAACTGGAACCAGGATAATCTGTTCTCGTTTCAGTCGATTCTTGTGTACATTGGTTATGATTCATCGATGTTCAATTTTTATATTGCAAAAAAATGTTAAGGTTTATAGTAAAATCAAAGAATGTGGCAGTTAGCTTGGTTGTAAGTGTCTACTGTTATTGACAACTTCGACCCAGGTTCTATTCGCGTTAGCATCAAGTTACTGATCTAATAAAAACAAGCCCACCTTTCAAAAAAAAATAAAAATAAATGCAAACAACCACTTGCCTAGTTGATTTGCATCCCTCCCATATTTGGGAGGTCTTAGGTTCAAACTTATCAGTTGTGGAATTACTATTAAGTTTGTCTCATGTAATGTGATATATATATATATGTATGTGTTTGATGACGACCACATTCTCTGTTGGAGACGATGTTAATGGTGCTTTCTTTGCATTTCTCACACAATACTACTTGCAATGTATGATTTGAAAGCTGGTTTTAGATCCTATCAGTGCAGTTCCAGTTCCATTAAATACCGAAGTACTTATAACCGAAATAGATACCTATCGATACCCATACTCCATCTACTTTTATTACCATGTTAATAACCATTTACTTTAAAAGTTCGAACTATTAAAAAATAACAATATGCTACATATACATAGCAAATGTCTGAGGACTGTGGGTGACTTGACAAACACCCATCAACACTATCATTTGGTTTTAATAGCTTCCCAATCCTACAAACATGTCAAAAACTCTACCCAATTTAGATCACAATCATTTGGTTTACTATATCCCAATCCTGGATAGACATCCATCAACACCATCATTTGGTTTAATAATTTCCCTATCCTACATACATGTCAAAACTCTACCCAATTTAGATCACCATCATTTGGTTTACTGATATCCCAATCCTGGACAGACATCCATCAACATCATCTTTTGGTTTAATAATTTCCCAATCTTACACATATTTCAGAACTCTGTCACAATTTAAATCACTATCATTAGGTTTAATGATATCCCAATCCAACATATATGATAACTCTATTAATTATTACAATTTACAGTCACTATATCATTAGGTTTAATAATATCTCAATTTAACATATATGTCATAATTAAACAATTTAGACCCATGAAGTTCAAATCAACCCTAACTAGAATCATTTCCATTTGGTTCCTGATATCTATGCAACCCATAATTGAAAATCAATCTACTGAGGTGATAATAGTCTGTAAATTACTTTGGATTATAGATGGTATTGAAACTACAAGTGGTTGCAATAAATAATAATATTTTCTGGTTTAACAGTTCTCTGTTGCAGCTTTTGTAGGAAAGTAAAATAATAATACAAAGTTTCCAAGCTTTTCTTATTCAATGTCCAATCATCATTCCAGTAAACAGAATCCTCTCTTTAACACCCAATTTTTCACACAAACCCATACATGGCAGTTGGGTTATTTCCCACCATCTGAACAACAAACAGAACAGAACTACTATTCAACCATTAACTCTCTCTCTCTCTCTCTCTCTCTCTCTCTCTATCTCTCTCTCTCTCTAACCCTTTTTTATAACCTCTCTGTCTATAACCCAACCACACAAACAGAAGAAATTGAGGGAAGGGAAATGGCTCTGAAGACTGATGGTTCCAAAAAAAACTATGTTAATAGAGGAGCATGGACAGCTGAAGAAGATCAAAGATTGGCTCAAGTTATTGAAATACATGGTCCAAGGAAGTGGAAATCAATTGCAGCCAAAGCAGGTGTTTGTTTAAAGTAGTTTTAAACATTAAAACCCAACTCTTTATTTTCACATTTTGATCATATGCTTATTGGGTTTAATTTCATGATCTATCAGGAATCGATCGATGTGGGAAGAGTTGCAGATTGAGATGGATGAATTATCTAAGACCCAATATCAAAAGAGGCAACATTTCAGACCAAGAAGAAGATTTGATACTTAGGCTTCATAAACTCTTAGGAAACAGGTAAAGTTATTAAGTCTGACCAAGTACTGTTACATATTTTAAATTTAATCCAATCTCTTACTGATCAAAAAAAAAAAAAAATGATGTAGTTCTGTTGATCATGATCTGTTTCGGCTTGATCCAAATGTATAATTTTCATTTGATTCTTATTCAGATGGTCTTTGATTGCGGGAAGGCTACCGGGTCGAACCGATAATGAGATAAAGAACTACTGGAATTCTCATTTGAGCAAGAAAATACACCAAAAGGAGAAACAAAGAAGAAGAAGTCCAAAAACAGAAGGGTCTAATCCCCAAGAAACAGGGGTGTTGGAGAAGGAAAATGTAAAGGTGAGTGAAGAGGGTACCTCTAAAGTAAATGGTGATTTAAAAACTAGCTTTGATGTGGATGAGTTCTTTGATTTCTCTAGTGAGGGTTTATCAAATTTGGAGTGGATGAGCCAATTTCTTGATGTTAATAAGGTTTTGTGTGGGTTTCTTTAAAAATTTGAACAGTTCTTTCTTTTTTCTTCAGATTTTGGAATTCATGAATCTTAATGTATATCCCAGGATGATGTCCTTCTCATGTTCTTCATGTGGGCTCAAAAGAACAAATATGGGAAAATGGGATCATTTCTGTAATGCAAAATCTCCTTACATATCTATCTGATTTTGTTCTCAGCAAACCTTCTTATTAGAATCTTAGAATGTTTTTTTTTTCTAGTCTTTCTTTCTTTCTCTCTCATCATCATCAGCAACACGTTGGCATAGAATCAGTGCTAACCTGGTGTGAGCATGTGTGTGCTTGGGAGAGAGAGAAAGATGTCATGACAATTCAACCGTACACACACAACAAATGATGATAAACAGTACCAAAGTTAATGGATCAAAAATCAAGAACCCAAAAATACAAAAATGGATTCAACCCAAAAAATCCTAACAATTTGAATTGACTACTCGAAGGTACCAAAAAAAATGCAAAAAATTGGGAATATCAAAATTAACCGAAGGGAGGAGGTGGATATGTGATTCCCCTCCTTAAGAATAACATTTACAAGGACAAGTACTACAGTAAACCCCAAAGTAAAGGGTTTTCTACCTCAAACTAGAGGGATAGGGATGGGCAAGTAGAGTGGGCATTGGGCATCCCTCTTTTTTTTTTTTTTTTTATGGCCGTGATACAAAGAGCAGAGGGTGATTGAGTTTCTGTCGCCCATTATTTTCTCTCTCTCCCTCTCTCCCTCTCTCTTTCCACTATATGGTACGGAGCGACAAAAAGTATGTCGCCTTGTACTATCTTTGTCGCCTAGTACTTGTCTTGAAAATGTGATTGACATTCCCACATGGCGCCTAATAGAATCTTTGTCAATTGGATGGTTAGGGAAATGCAATTCATTTAATCTTTAGGTGTTCATCTTCTGGGAGACGTTTGTAATAATGTCCACGACTAAAATATTTTGAAGTCAAAAAAATTAAAATTTTGGAATTTCAATGTGACGTCATTAATTAGTGCACAACTACCAACTTGATGCAACTGTGCACCCTCGAGATCGACGAACAGATCTAATACAATATAATTACAGCGTAAACAAATAATGATATGAAGAAAAATAAAGAACATGAAGCACACAAAGATTTACGTGATTTGGTAAGATTGCCAGCATCCACGGACAGAAGAGATCCAATACTTATTTAATATGATTAGAGTAAAAAATACTTACCATACATAGCACCGGTCAAACGACTCCCTACTGCTCATTGTGAAGCATTCAACTGAGGCTCAACTTGGTACCTTTTTCTTCGACTCACCCTCTTTTAGAATAAAATGATACAAACTTACATCAAAGAATCTAATAGCTACTCCTTCTCACCATGCAATGGAGCAACCCAAAAGGGCTACCGATGCAATCTCTCTCCAAAGAGCTTTCTTTGATGCTTCTCACTCTTCCTCTAATTGTCTAAGGTTTTGTTCAACTCTATAACCCTTCAACAATCATACAAAACACATTTGGGAAGCCTTATTCAAAGTTCCATATGGTTCCCCACGAATTAGAAAGAGTTACAATACAAATATGACTCAAAATAATAATTCTCGTAACTAAATTGGCATGGACAGATCAACTGGTGTCCACAGACCGGTCGATCGGTGAAACATAGATTTAGCTCTTGAAGTCCAATTGGTCGATCGATCTTGGGAACCTATCGATCGCTTCTCGCCAACCAAAAACCCAAATTCCTAGTGATGTGCAACCAATCAAAAAGTCCCGCAAGGCGGTCGATCTATGAAACATAGATTTGCCACTAAAGAGTACTTTGGCTCTCACCCCCAAAATTTTACTATTCACCCTTTTTTAGGGATTTCACTTTGGGTTTAAAATTCTACTATTCACCCCTAATTCTTTGAAATTTATTTTGGGTTCAAAATTCTACTATTCAGTATTCACTTTTAAGTAATCCATAAAAAATCCTATTTTTTTTTGCTTCTAAAACCTAACGTGATGTCTATTTTCTCTCCTTAAATTTTTTTATTTTTATTTGGTTTCTAAAACCTTAAGTGATGTCTATCTTCTCTTTTTTCTCTCTCTCTATTACTATAGTTTCTAGTCATTTATTTGATCAAAACACCATTATAGGGAAAAAATTAAAACTTAATATCATCATCTCAGTAACCTGTAAATATTTAATCTTATAAATATATGTTTAATGATGAGAAAAGAAAAAAAATATTAATTTTAAAAAAAAATCAACACAGAACACAAAGTAATAAGAAAAAAAAAATTATTAGAAAAAGGTTGCATAAAAAAAAATTCAAAAAATCCGTCCATTGTTTGTTGTTGAAGATGATGATGAGTCAACTCAGGTGAATTGGATACTAACCTACTATTAAGAGGTTGATAATAAGCTTTGATTTTCTTCAAATCTCTTATATGATGGTGTTTTGATCGAATGATTGACTACAAAACACAATAGAAAGATAAATAGAAAAGAGAGAAAATAGTATATCACGTCATGTTTTAGAAACAAAAAATAAAAAAAATAAAAACCGAATAAAAATAGGAATTACTTAGAGGGTGGATAGTAGAATTTCGAACCCAAAGTGAAATCTCTTAAAAAATGGGTGAAGAGCAGAATTTTGGGGGTGAGAACAAAAATAGCCGCGACTAAAGGCTCAAATCGAGCCACAAACTCCAACAATTAATAGTAAAATGCTTTTGTGACCGGCCTCTAAATCTGTATAAATATACAGATTGAGGTGGCAATCTCAATCCACCATTTATTGTGATTTATTTGGTCCCTAAAATTAACTGTTTTACACAATGAGTGGTAGATTGAGGGTGCCACGTCAATCTGTATAAATATACAGATTTAAAGATCGGTCTCAATAGCACTTTTGCAATTAATATGTGCCACATCATAAATTCATAGGAGTAGATCAACCAATGGCCACGTCGGATTTACCACATCTTTAAGGGCTCACAATTCCAATAAAATAAAATAAAATAATATTTTCAAGCTGGTTCGAGATCATATCAGTTTCGTTCCAGTTTCATCAAATACCATCATTTGGTTTAATAATATCCCAATCTACATTCACCATCATTTGGTTTAATGATATCCCAATCCTGAACAGACATCCATCAACACCATCATTAGGTTTAATAATATCCCAATCCAACATATATGTCATAACTCTATTATTACAATCTAGAACCATGCAGTTCAAATCAACCCTAACTAGAATCATTTCCATTTGGTTCCAGATATCTATGCTACCCATAATTGAAAATCATTCTACTGAGGTGATAATAATCTGTAAAACATAATATATAGATAGTATTCCTCTCATCAAAAAAAAAAAAAAATCCTCTCATTCAAAATCTACAAGTGCTTGCAATAAACAATAATATTTTCTGGTTTAACAGTTCTCTGTTTCAGCTTTTTGTAGGAAAGTAAAATAATAATACAAAGTTTCCAAGCTTTTCTTATTCAATGTTCAATCATCATTCCAGTAAACAGAATCTCTCTTTAACACCCAAATTCTCACACAAACCCATACATGGCAGTTGGGTTATTTCCCACATCAACAGAACTACTATTCAACCATTAACACACTCTCTCTCTCTCTCTCTCTCTCTCTCTCTCTCTCTCTCTCTCTACAACCCCCCTTATTTTTTTATAACCTTTCTCTCTATAACCCAAACACATAAACAGATCAAGAAATTGAGGGAAGGGAAATGGCTCTGAAGACTGATGGTTCCAAAAAAAACTATGTTAATAGAGGAGCATGGACAGCTGAAGAAGATCAAAGATTGGCTCAAGTTATTGAAATACATGGTCCAAGGAAGTGGAAATCAATTGCAGCCAAAGCAGGTGTTTGTTTAAAGTAGTTTTAAACATTAAAACCCAACTCTTTATTTTCACATTTTGATCATATGCTTATTGGGTTTAATTTCATGATCTATCAGGAATCGATCGATGTGGGAAGAGTTGCAGATTGAGATGGATGAATTATCTAAGACCCAATATCAAAAGAGGCAACATTTCAGACCAAGAAGAAGATTTGATACTTAGGCTTCATAAACTCTTAGGAAACAGGTAAAGTTATTAAGTCTCATCAAGTACTTCAATCCAATCTTTGACTGATAAAAAAAGAAGAAGTAATGTTAAATATAGTTCTATTGATCATGATCTGTTTTGTCACAATCCAAATGTATAATTTTCATTTGATTCTTATTCAGATGGTCTTTGATTGCGGGAAGGCTACCGGGTCGAACCGATAATGAGATAAAGAACTACTGGAATTCTCATTTGAGCAAGAAAATACATCAAAAGGGGAAACAAAGAAGAAGAAGTCCAAAAACAGAAGGGTCTAATCCCCAAGAAACAGGGGTGTTGGAGAAGGAAAATGTAAAGGTGAGTGAAGAGGGTACCTCTAAAGTAAATGCTGATTTAAAAACTAGCTTTAATGTGGATGAGTTCTTTGATTTCTCCAGTGAGGGTTTTTCAAATTTGGAGTGGATGAGCCAATTTCTTGATGTTAATGAGGTTTTGTGTGGGTTTCTTTGAAAATTTGAAACTTTATTTCTTTTTTCTTCTTTTGAATTTGGAGCAATGCAATGTATTTTAGTGTCTTGCTTATGAAGGATAATCAATAAGAATGAGTGGTGTGCTTGCCTAATTGTTGTCAGTGTTTCTTATCATCTATAGACAGTTCTGTGTTGGTTTTCATGAAAATGTGAACCTTCTCTTCTCATGTTTTTGCATTTTGAATTTAGAGCAATTCAATGTGTGTTAGTAACTTGATGCAATGTAGTGAAATCATTAACTTTAATGTGTTTAAGCCAAGTAACTGATCGGTATGCTTCTTTAAATTTTGCTAAGTGAAGAATTGTTGGATTTGTTACACCTTGAAGGGATTCATTTCAAAACATTATATGCAACCAAAACAATTTACTAAATATTATTTGCTGGCAAAGGTAGTATTACACATAAACACCATTACAAAAACCCACAATAGAGAAAACTCACACACAAACATACAACAACTCAATTACAAACTCTTCTTCTATGATTCAGAATCACATTATTGTCACACACACACACACACTCTCTCTCTCTCTCTCTCTCTCTCTCTCTAACTTAGAGTTGGTGTAGTATGATTTGAGCTCCATGTTGTGGTTGAAGAGTCATAACAGTGTAAGGAGCATGAGTATATGAGGGTGAGAGCTCAAACGAAAAGTTTTGCAGAATCATAGCCAAAGCCATCTTAGCTTCAATCATGGCAAAGTTTTGGCCTATACAGATCTTAGGACCCCATGAAAATGGAAAAAATGCCTGTTGGTCCTTTGAGGCGTTCAAAATTCCTTCAGCAAATCTCTCTGGTTTGAATTCCTCTGCATCATCACCCCAAAATTCATTTTCATGATGAATAAGAAGTATTGGTAGGGTAAGATCGATGCCAGGTGGTAACGAGATGTCTCCCACTTTGGTTCTCTTGCAAGTATGCCGGTATATTTCAACTACAGGTGAATATAACCTTAAGACTTCATATATTATCATTGTTACCTGCAAAAAAACCAATAAGTTTTTAAGGTCAGGAGAGCTGAAAATTGGGGTGATGATCACCATTTTATAGGTTCCATTAGAACTTCCATGCCAAAACTTCACTCCATTTAGTTACCATAACCATCAAATAACCATAGATATGAATCTAGAAACAGAACAAATTTGGTAGATGGAATAAGAAGTACTTACAATCTTGAGATTATTTATAGCTTTGAAATCGGGTGCATTTTTCCCACAAATTTCCTGAACTTCTTCTCTTGCTTTCTCTTGCCAGTTTGGGTGCATAGCTAAGGCGATTATGGTCCATGTTAGCAAGGATGAAGTTGTTTCTTGACCAGCAACGTAGAACACCTTGCATTCCTCTATAACATCTTCAATTGCCATTCCATTGTTCCCTGTGTTATTAGATTGCAATAGCAAGCCTAGTAAGTCACCAGTACTCGATTGATCAGTTCTAATCAACTCTTCTTTCCGACTAATAAATCCGGTTAATATAGCTTTAACCTCCTTAGCCAAATAATTTCTCCTCTGGTTCTTCTTTGTAGGTAGGAATCTGTACAAAATCATCAAAACAGAAAACCCGCTTATGTTAGATTTTTATATCTGAACTAGTTTCTACATTAACTCATGAACTGAAAGAGGCTAAAGTAAAGAAAGAATGAGAATGCACCTGAAACCAGGGATATATAAGCTTTGCATAGCTTCAATAGTTAGTACAATTTGCTCTTTTTGAAGTTCAAACAGCCTCTTTCCTTCTTTGTAGTTGCTTCCGAAAGCTGTTCTTGAAATAATATCAGCAGTCAGATTCTCCATTTCAGGCCATACATCCAATTCACAAGAACCTTGTGTAGGATCAACCAAATTCTTCCAACGCTCGATCAACTCGATACAGCTAATTGAAAACGCCGGTATCATACCCTAAAATCATGCAACTCAAACATTAGAATCAAGAAACACCCATTGCCTAGAACTAAAGAAATACAGATTGTACGTTTGTTGTTGAAAACCATAGTACACATATATAACAAAGTGGGACATACCGTGCCCAAGAGCTCATATACCCAGCACCAATCCCACACTTGGCCGACGAGGGATTACCCAAGGCATATATACAATAGTATGTAGTGTCATTTTACTTGGTGATAAATAAGAGTACAACCATAGATGTATGTTTATAGGTCTAGTGTAGAAAAGGAGTAGAGGTGGGTAGAAAAGAAAAGCAAAAAACCTTCAACTTCTCTAGGTGGAAAGCTGGATTAATAATTCTTCTATGTTTGGACCATTTGTCTCCTTCCAAGATTGTGAGTCCCTTGGCTAGCATCAGAATTAGAGGGTTCATTGGTGGCTTTTGAAAGTGACCAGACTTGTCAGACAGGACTTCCTTCATCATCTCAGGGTCCAATATGATCAGCCTAGGAGTTGTTCCAGCCCAAATCAGTGATACCTTCCCTGTGTTTCCAAAACAAAAACCCAACCAACAGCATATTGGTTCTACTTTTAGATACATCTGATACAAGTACCATAATAGAACTCTACATTTGCAAAATATGATACATCAACTCTGTTTTATACACTTATGCAATTTGTACACGTCAACTGCCACATCATGTAGTCACATAATATCGTCCAAAAATTATTTTATGGGTTTGAAGTCTTTATTACTAAAGTACTCTTTTCTGTTACACCATTTGTATAAGCTAAATAGACCACAATTGCAAACCACATGATTTGGCGCCTGACATGGTGAAAATGAGTGACAATAACCTCTGACATTATCTGACAACTTCAGCTATCACATCTGATGTTTGGCAATTCTGGTCAAAAAAGTGGTCCATCTAGCATTACTCTTGTCATGAGAAGGTAAGAGGTTTCATCCCACATTTTTACTAATTCATTTAGCTTTACTAGTTAGTTCAGTAGACCCGACAAAATAGCTTGGTAAAACAAACGTGTTATTTTTTTATTATATTATTGATTCTATAAAACCAATAAGCTATAAAATATTGTTGAGTCTCCAAAAAAAAATGGGCTAAAATATCAATTCCTTTAATATATTAGTGCAGATGGCTTGAGAATTCAGAAGAAATAGTAGTGACATATCACTTACCATAGGTTTGAACAATATTCTTGATAAACGGGACGACACGTGGCGTGATCTGGTGATTTAGATTGATGGGTTTGGCCCATGCTTCAGTGATCAACTTGATGTACTCTTTCATGTCTCCATACAGTATTTTGTAGGGAGTCCCTTTGATCCCTTGTTTCTTCAATTGCTTCTCTAATCTTTTGGGTTTCCACCAAAGAGAGTAAAAGGCTTTCAGAGCACCCCAAAGTAACAGAACCAAAGCACAAATGATCAAAGTAATGAACACAGAGCTTACCATTTCTGCTCTCTCTCTCTCTCTCTCTACCTCTCTTTCTCTCTCTACAATTAATAACCAAATTAAAGACTTTCTTGTTATGGTATCTAAATAAGCAAATTAAGATAAGTACTTATAGGCTTTTTGTTTTGTTAGATAATCTAAATTAATACAGTTACTTGATATTCAAGTCAAATTTCTTTTCTTTTCTATCTTTTTTTATTTGTTTTTCTTGAGGTACAAGGTTCATATGTTGGTGGTTATCCAAACTCTATACATATATACACACACGTATAAATCAGTATAAAAATTTGTAATAACTTGTCTACAATTATGAAGAAGATAGGGATGATTGGAATTCTTAAAAATAAGAAATTTATAGTTATTACATTGATTCTTTAAACTATTTCAGAAGTGTTGAGACAATTACAAAAAGTAATAAATGAAATTTAACTTATAGAAAATAGTTCACGGTGGACTAAATCAATATTTTAAAAAGTTTAAAAGACTACCAACTATTTTTTAAAATGATCACGAAATATTTTGTGTATTTTAAAAATATTAGATACTAAATACTAATTATTTTTTTCCCATAGAGTTTTTAACCAATTTTATGTATATATATATAGACATGGACCATTACTGATAAATTTCGCCCATCTGAACCATTGATTTAGTAGACCATATATGCAGATCGAAGGATGCAATATAAAATATGACGATTGTAGCCCGCCACGGATTGATTGGTCAATGATGAAATATTTAACGATGTTGATTTGTTGTAAAATTAATTAAATTTTTCTTTTTTTTTTTGGTCAAGAATCATGAGTCATGACTTTCTGTCCTTTGGGGTTTTTGTCGCTTGAGGATCAAGTCTTGTGGAAGATTAAAATAAAATAAAAGAAAAGATTGAAATCTTCTATTGAGCGCTTTCTTCTAACAACTAAACAAACTTTGATGTCAGTTTTAAAGCAATCAGGTCGTTGTAGTATAGTGGTAAGTATTCCCGCCTGTCACGCGGGTGACCCGGGTTCGATCCCCGGCAACGGCGAAAGTGTTTTTTCCTTTTAATTTTTGTTCGTGTGTGCCACGTTTACTCCCACGCACACTCACTCACTAGAGTCTAGGGCACACGATCTGCACGACCAAAACTGTCTTGCTCCCCAAGTGATGAAAATAACAAGAAAAGGGAAACAACCGGTACAAATTCAACCTGGAACTTATTATCCCGGTTCTGTATTTGACATGTATGCACAATGCGAAATTTGTCAACATACATTTGACATGTATAAATCTAATTACATCGGCCACCAAGATCTTGGTCGTGTAGAGATGATCTAAGGGCATGAAGGTGATCTCGTCATCACATAGATCATTCTCGTATAAAATTACCATGTTCTAAAACTTTTAACCAATGTTACAGAGCCGGATCTGAGGGAAGGCAGTGAAGGCGGTCGCCTAGGGCCCCCAAATTTTGAGGGCCCCCGAATTTCTATGTATCTTATATAGTTATATATATTCTACCAGAAAAATTATATATATATATATACCTATAGACCGATTTCTCGACTGCTAATTTTGAGAAACTACACTTTTAGCAATGAGTCCGGTTCCGTGGACATTGTTATACAGATATTATGTTTACAAGATCCCTGTGGGGCCCTCTTGAACATAATCTAAGGGCTGATGTTTTGTAGAAATATTCTACTAATTTTTTAGATTATTCTCACTAAAATTCATATCATTTTAAAAATTTTAACCCCATAAAAAAAATAGGGTGATTTTATAAGCCGTATATTTTTTCAATCAGTGTAATTTTAAAATGATAAGATATTTGGTGAGAATGATTTACATGGTGAGAAGAACATCCCTATAAAAAAATCAGCTCTTAAGTCATCTCCATATGAACCCCACAAAGATGCTATGAATAACGATGTCTATATAGTCTATGGAACCGGGCTCTTTAGTAATACCTTTAAAAGTTACTTTATAAGTTACTAAAACTACCATTTTTTTCATCTTTCACCAAAGCGTGTTCTCTTTGATAATAAAAGAACCCGAACACTAAAAGGCTAAAAACCCTCTTTATGTCATATTCGATAAAATTATGTCATCTCTATAATTTTTTATAACACTAATTTAAGAAACTTAGAGGCTGTTTGTTTTTTTCTGAAAAGTTTGTCTGAATCTGACTCGGGTCTGAATTAGACCAAGTCAGAATTAAGATTGCTTGTTTTTTTTTTCTTTTGAGTGTCTGAGTCAAATTTTGACTCAGCAAAATGTCTGAAAATTAGCGGATTTCATTCAGTGAACAATTTGTACTGAAAATATCTAAGATCTGCTAACTCAGTCACTTTTACCTTTTTGTCCTCTAATATTTATTTAAATGACAGAATTGCCATCAAAGTGTATTACCATATGAGGTTATAAAAGGGCATTGGTCCTCATTTCTAAAAAAACATGGCCTTGGTCATGATTATCAAATTTATTAAAGGGTGTGGGTATGTTATGAAGAAGTAATATATGATCATCAAAAGTTTTTTTAATAGTCTAGTGTCTCCCCCTTTTCTTTTTCTTTTTTTGTAAAAAATGTATGTAATTTTTTTTTTCTTTCATTTTTTTGTTGTTATCAGTTGGGGTCTCCTTAACTCCATCAACTTAAAAAAAAGGAGATCTTGAAATTATGAATAATAGATAAAAAATAATTTTAATGTATGCATTTGCTTTTGATTTGTAGTTTTAAATTTTTTTTTTGTTTGAACAAAAATGTATGTTACATATATATAAATAAATAATTTTACATGTAATAAATTTTTTTTTAATGAGCATCTTGTGTGTAAAGTGATTTATGTGGATCTTGAATTTTATATTTTACTAATAATAAGGGTAAAAGTGTCAAAAAGTCAGTCAGACATAATTTATTAAAAGAATTCAGATGAAAAAATAAATAAACTTAAATTCAAACAAGTCAGATCCAGATGATCTCAGAACTAGATGACCCAGATAGTCTCAGATTCAGATTTCAGATTCAGATTTCAGAAAAAAAAAAACAAACGCCACCTTAAATTCTTATGAAGGATTGATTAAGTAGAACACACACTCATTAGAATCTGAACCATTGAGGACCTGTGGTAAGTGATTCTCGATTATGCAAGTTTAATTGGTCATTTTGTAGCTATAAATGCAAAAAGAATAATCTTTAAGTTATTATATTTTCTCTACTTTCTTAGGTAGTTCGTCATTATTATGAGAGTGTTTAAAGAATAATAGTAGGCATTGGTTTTGATTTGAATATTGTAGAAGAACTTAATTGTGGTTGATCCTATTGCAATATGTTATATTATCGTAATTTAATAAAAAAAATGAGGTAGTTACTTTCGTTTCAATATTAGCATATAGGGCCCCGTTTTCAGGAATTCGCCTTGGGCCCTCAAAATCTCAGATCCGGCCCTGAATGTTATGAAAACTGGACCGGTCATCGAACCGAAATTTTTCAAAACTGATTGGACCTAGGTTCGATTTGGTTGGACCGGTTCTATTTATTAAATATTTTATAAATAAAAAATTTTAAAAAAGAAATATAAGAAATCTTATTGGGTAAAAATAAAAAATATATAGATAAATAGTCATTATCATCAACATAATTATCTTTAATTTTCAAAGTTGAGTAGGAATCCCTTCATTATCTAAAAGACTTAAACTAATCTCTTTGTTTTGGTACGTTTTTCACTTTTTTCTTTTAACAAAGCTTGTAAAATCGGGTTTATGAAAGAACCAATTGACCCGATTCGGTGGTTCGACCATAGGTTTCAATCAGACCGCTGGTTCTCAAATCTAAACCGGTTTGACCTAGACTGAACCGAAAAATACAAAATTATGGTCAGACCTCGGTCGGACCACGATTGGGTCCAATTTTGATAACATTGCTTCTAACCCCATCAAACGTTGTTTCAAATTAACTATTTTATGACGGATCATAAATCACCCAACTTTTAAAGCGGCAAGAAGTTTTAAAATGATGTGATTTTTGGTGAGGAGAATATCATCATCGAAAACGAACCTTTGGATCATCTCTATGTAGGCTCCACAAAAACCTTAAGCTTAATATTGTCCACAAAATCTTAATTGTGGAACCTAACTCATTATTTATTCATAAATACACGGAGCATTTGATTAATAATTAGTTTGTTAAAATTATGGTTTCTAGGACGGGGAAGACTTTGACAGAAGCACGCTTGCGTGACTAATCTCTTATTTTTAATTTGCATAGAGATGCAGTCATACTTAGTATTTGCGTCTCATAGCATTTTTGGTTCCCATTAATACTTCTCATGAGGGTTATTTCTAAAAATTTGAATAAATCATATTCACATTGAGGCAACTATGAGGGAAAGGGTTGTGGATGAGTTAGATTTAGGATGGGTTTGGATCTGTTTAAAAGCTATAGATTGGTTTAACCTAAGTAACCAGAGTATGGAGTAAGAGCGAGAACATGAACGGGAGCGAGAGCAAGAGCGTTGGAGTGTAGTTCAGAGAGGAAGCGTCACCCCAATCCTACAGTTCCAGTTACTAAAGATTTAACTCAATCTGATGCAAGAAGATTATATCAGAAAACATATGTCTAAAAATAAATAATAATTCAACCTTAACAAATAATACAATTTGATTTGAGTTATTATTACGACATTTATAATAACTAACCTCTGATGGGCCTTGTCCTAATAGTCTAGATGCTCGTCAAATTTGAACTAAAAACATTGGTTTTTTTTGGTAGTGTTGTCATTTGATATTTTCTTCGGCTAATTATCGGCGAATTACAAAATTGAGATTTAGCCACGGTCTGAATCGTGGACAATGTTTAGCAACAATTAAGAATCGTGGCTAAACTAAAAACCGTCACCTTCTTATGAAACAAAAAGTTCGAAATGCACAGGGTGGTGGTGAAGCCTATTTATTACT
>MVGT01001148.1:143113-153874 GCA_002174775.1 Macleaya cordata
GCAAGGAAGCCTATTCCATGGAATTACATTAAAAACTAACTATTAGCCACGCTTTTAAGTAACTGGGCCCCCATTTTCGTGGAATTAAAAATGTAAACAAATGATAGAATTTGTATTATTTCCGCGGAACTAACCCATTTCCATGGAATTGAAATGCTATCAAACACTTATAAGAAGTTGTACGCTTTCACTTTATTTTTTAAATTGATTGATATGTAGAAGTCATACTTGTACATATAGATAATTTGATCGATCGACACACACAATAAAAACATGAGATAATAGTTATTCCCAATTTATATGCGCCTTTATACAATTATATATATAGTATGTTTGGACAAAGAATTTTAGGGAGGGATTTTGTGGGGACCAGGGATTTTGAGAAAAAATATCATGATTTTTCCACCAAATCTCTGGTCCCCACAAAATCCCTCCCCCAAATCCTTTGTCCAAACAGACTAATACATTATATGATCGAGAAGCCGTCTAATAAATTAAATTTGGTTATTGAAATAGGTTAACAAACTTTAATTAGGATTCAATCAATAAAAATAAACCTAACCAAGAAGTGAATTAATGAAAGAATATATCTAAGGTAGTCAATCCATCTCTGTCGATAACTCTTACCACATATGTATACGAGCCTAATAGCATGCGCGATGCATGTGCATAACGCGTTTTAGCCATTTAATTTGTAAAAATATATTTATGTTTTTAAAAAATATAATTAAATTAGCCCCCAAAAATAAAGTGTTAATAACTACAATGTATTATCAGAACTAATACAATAAAAAATAAATCCAAAACCTAACAATAAAGAGAAAGAAATCTTAAATCTTCATTTTGCTTCCACCAGATTAGTGCTAGTTTAAATCAAAGAAAAGTACATAGATGGTTTTCTTCTACAGTTTTTTCTCTTCTACAACATATTTCCTTCTCCTTATCAATTAAAATAATACCAAAATCAAATTTGGTAAATTAGTTAAATTAGAGGAATGAGAAAAAAAGTAGAAAAAGGAGAAAAATAAATAAAAATCTAAAATCTTTTTACCAACGACCCTCCTCCATTGTAATTAAAGAGATCCTATTATAAAAAAAAATAGAGACAAACACAGTAATCTTGCTCTTATAATTAAAAAAAAAAGCAAATATTGTAATTAAGTATTATGCAAGAATACTTAAATTTTAATAATGCCCGATGCTCTAAAGAAAAAAAATATTAGAATTTGCTTGAATCTTACAAAAACCAAACTTAAATGAAAGTTGTAGAAAAAATACAATAATTACAATAATTACAAAAATATAAAAATATTGATTGCAAAAATACATAAAAGGTAATATCTTCTTCTTCTTCAATGGACAATCTCTGCCTTCTTCTTCTAAAAAGATGGATGAATATTTGAAAAAAAAAATTGCACATAAAAGATAGTTGTGGGAGTGTTAGTTTTTATAGGTAGTTTGTTACATAAGTAGTTAAAAAACTAATTGATAGGAGTGAGAAGTAGTGAGAATGTGGATAGAGATAGAGAAAGTAAGAATAGGGTTAAAAAAAATCTAATTGTTGAGAGAGAAATTTTAGGAAAAATTTGAGAAAAAAATAACAATAAGAGATTTGAGGGAGATATTTTAGGGAGAATTTTAAGGTGGATATAATGTCAAAACTACCCATCTATACTATTAGTTAAGAGAATGGGGTTTTTTGAGGCTTTTTTACTTTTCGTGTCCTTGAAAAAATTATTTTTTGTTAAAGTATAACTTTACTTTGAAAGGGTATAATGGTCATCTTTTACCCCCGAAAAAAGGATAAATTAGTAATTTTATTCTCACCAAAACATAACCGTTTTACTTTTGAAAAGGAAATTAAATCTTTTCCATGATTTTCTCTCACTTTCTCTTTCTCTGAACTATCTCTAAAATCTCTATCTACTCAATTTTCACATTTCTCTCCATAATGTGCAATGGATATTTGTATTTTTTAGTATTTTTTTTAAATAATTTTTGTAATTACTTGCAGTTTAGCACAAAACTAGTATAAGGAATAAACTCAGTGTGAGAAATACGTGCAACACATGTGTACAACGTTTGTATTATTTTAAGATCATACCATGTTTTAAACAACTTCAAGGCTAAAATAAGTAATTTTTTAAGGAGGCCAGGTCATCCAACGAAATAACTATCTGGAAGGAGTATTCCCGTTATATAATAGTATAGATATTTAGAAATTTCATGTTCGGTTAAAAAAAATCTAATTGTTGAGAGAGAAATGTTAAGAAAAATTTGAGGAAAAAAAAATAACAATAAGAGATTTGAGGGAGATATTTTAGAGAGAGTTATAAGGTGGATATAATGTCAAAACTACCCATATTATTTTAAGATCATACCATGTTTTAAATAACTTCAAGGCTAAAATAAGTAATTTTTTTAAGGAGGCCAGACCATCCAACGAAATAACTACTTGGAAAGGGTATTCCTTTTATATAATAGCATTATGAAGCACCTCTTCTACATACCTTAAATTTTGGGCAAAAAAAAAATCAGGTTTTGGCTTTCCATTTGTTGATGGAGATTGATAGTGATTGATAAGATACAGTATCAACCAAGTTTGTTTAAATATCTTACAAGGATTCTTAATTCTCTCTTTCTCTCTTACTTTCTCTCTCTAGTAACTTTTTTTCTTTTATTGAGTTATCTAACAAGTGAATCAAAGTTATTGGGGCCTCATAAATAGCAAAGTTTGAGAAATGTATTGATGGTGGTGGTAGTGGTGGTGGTGGATGGGAAGTTGGTTGATAGAAAGGATATTGAATACAAAATAGAGCTAAAAACGTATTCAAATGGGGTGGTCTATTTTCATCAATTCTAAGAGAAATCTTAGAAAGTGTGGCCTTAAACAAATGTCACGTGATCTACTCTTTAGACCCACTAAAGAGTGTGATTATATATGTTCACCCATTTGTAACGTGGGTGAGCGTAATGACAAAATCCTAACCGTGGGTGTTATGCGGTCAACCCACCATCCTTTGACCGAATAAAAGTAGGTGGAATGGGAGTGGAATGCAGAGCTCCGGATTTAAAAATGTCTCAAGTTTGAGAGAACCTCTAGAACAAATTGTGGAAGAGCAATTTGACAGAGGACAAGGTTTTGAAGCAAAAATGTCACCTCTTTACAACGGATTTGTTTATGATTGCGCGGTAATGTTGTTCACCCACCTTACAAGAAAGAAGTGAACAAAATCTCATTACCACTAAACCGTTTCATTCACGCGCTGCAAGTTGGCAATCCTACGACAAACCAACTCTGTTCTCTCACGCGCACTTCAAGTTAGGCAATCTCATGACAAACCAATTTTGTTTTCTCATATGCGCTACACGCATGTAAGTTAGCAAACTACACGTGTATGAATTGGCAAATCCATCCTCACCCCCACCACCATCCAACCGCCTAATTTTTATCTGCATGATGAGGAGATCATCACTAAAAAATAGATCATTTCTACTTAGACCCACAGATAGGTGTACGTAGAGTTTAAGAGTAAAGTGAGTATTAGGTGGGCCTACTTAGAGACAGCCTATGGGTTGATGTGATCTAAGCGATAAGGTAATCTTCATCACAAAAATTAGTCATTTGATCAACTCCATGTAGCACCCACTTGCGTGTAAATAAATGTAACAATAAAGTGGATATTAGATGGGCCTACTTGTAGACAACCCATTGGTTGATGTGATCTAAACGATGAAAAGATCACAGTCACAAAAAAATTAGCCCTTAGATCAACTCCATGTAACCTATTGACATGGGTAAATCAAGTATAGTTATTAGAAATAATATTGCAGAACACGATTAGTATTACATAAGATGGACCAAGGTATAATCGGAATGAAAATAGGAACAATCAGGAATGAGCCGCACTGTTCATAAGCTAAGCGGTTTATATACAGTTAAGATGAATAGTTCAATCTCAGTTGATTTTTAATCACCGGATGATGAGATTACAAGTTCTAGAATATGTTAATTTTTTATGAGGAGAACATCCTTGTCGAATATCATCTCTTGGATCAATTTCATAGGCCCTATAGCTAATGTATGAGTAATTATGTATGAATCCACTGAAATCATTAATTAAATCAACAACTAAGGAAGAATCAAAATCACATGTACTGTTCCAATTTATGGGTCTGGTCATCCATCCTTAAAAGCAATAAACATGGTAAAATCTAACCAACCCCTTGTCATGGACCCACTTCTTGTACTCAACATTAAAACCCTATGTAGCTAGATTTGGTGTTCTTCAAATTAGATTTTAATCTTTCCTTCTTTTCTTTTCAAATGTTACAATAGAAAAAACGGGACCATGAAATTAAAAGCAACATTTGTCAGATCTAAAAATATTGCATTTTCTTCAACTAATTTTACTAAAAACATTAATCAAATTGAATGACACAAAAATTCAGTTTTGATTTCTTTTGAATGCTATGGACCCACATTTCCAAACCTAGTATCTTATTTGAAATAAGTACAAGCATTGTGATGAAATGTATTCCTTTTGTCTTCTCCTACACAAAGTCCTCAAAACTTTATTACTATTGTTGAAAAGATTTAGTCACACAAAAGACTCCTAATTTTGTGATGATATATTATGTAGTTTCATATTGCACTTAAAAGTAGGTAAATTGTAAAAGAAGAAATTAAAGACAATCTAGGTACTAAGTAGGATACTTTTTGTAGATGCATAAAATGACATTTCCTAAAATTAAGTGATTTAAGTTCATCAACTAAAAACTTACTTTAAGACTAATTAGGAAGATCAAATGAAAAAAAAAAATCGATAACACACGGAAAGTAAAGTGAATTGACACCTACTAAAATTAGTTGTTTTAAGCACATAAATTAAAACCATACTCAAAGCTAGACTAGTCGGGAAGATACATAGAAAAAACATTTGTAATAAGGAATATGCATGTATAATTGACTACTCATTTCAGCTGATAACCACATAAAACCATCGTCTAAATTGTCTTAAAAAAAAAAAATCTTTTGATACGTGAGATCGATGTTTTGGGATATCTTGTCGATTGCTGACCGAGAAGTCATTCCCACGCATGTGAAGAGACTGTAAAATTTAAGGACTAGCATTTTCCCCTGGCCTGGCAATACATCTATTAAAACAAGGTTTTAGTCACACTTTTAACCACAGTTTCTAAGTATTCAGAAAACCGTGGTTTTAAATCACCATTTTTACCACAGTTTAAAACCACGTGATCGTCACCTTCGCAGTTGTTTAGCTTCAAAAACCTGTGGCCTTTAATGGTTAACCAGCATTTAAAACCGTGGTTAAAAACCCTAATGTAGTAACTGTACGATCATGTGGGTGTAAGAGAACAAAAAAAACCAATTTCATTGGATGATTATAGTCATCAGATCTACTGATATCAAGTTCGGCGGCTACCGCGCAATTGCACAACATGTACTACTCTCATCATTCATATATTGTTCCTACAGGCAACAACCAACCTTATGGATGCCTTAGATTTCCTAAAAAAGCACAAGAGGAAGAAATAGAAAATGTTATGTGCTTTGAAGCCAAGGAAATGGTGGCATGAAACACAGTACCCATTTTAATTTTGATATAAACTAGGGTTGAACATGACAAACTGAAAGAGAAGTTGATTCTTCTAATTAAGATCCTCTAAACACCAAGGCAGCTAATAATTATTTTTTAGGATCTCTCTAAACAAAGGTGGAATTAGTACAGGTTACACTTCAATTATTGATCTCCAAACCAATCTTCTTCAGAATCAACACCAGTAACCAGTGATTGAATATCAGAAGTGACATCGGGTTGAACTTGATAATGAGCACAAGTATCATCTCCTGTCCAATTATGCAGCATTTCATCAAAAAACCAGAGAGAATCATCAGAAGTTGGTGAAAATTCATCTGTAGTGTTTTCACCATCGAAATTGCACAGGTGTGAGAAGTCAGATAAGATGCAGTGTTCTCCATTGTTGAAATTCATCACAAAATTTGATGACCGCAAATAATTTTCCCCGAGAGGGAATGATGAAAACCCGTTTCTGGGTTCTGATTTCAATGCTTTATAGTGAATCATGGAAGGTCCTACTGATCTATTAGTTCCAAGAGGTTCAACATTTTGTGCTTGTGGAGTGAAGAACAACTTGGTGCACCTTAATGCTTTAGTTCTCACTACATGTGATTCGATCTTCGGTTTAGATCGCGCCTCTATCGATGTTCCAGTACTGGACTTTTTCTTCTCTTTAGACTGATTCGTGTTCTTACGAGTCGAATTCGAGGTCGATTGGTCTTGAATCTTTTTAGCTAAATTGCTATTCCAGTAGTTCTTGATTTCATTATCTGTTCTTCCTGGAAGCCTCCCAGCTATTAGAGACCATCTACAAACACCACAATAATACAACATGATCAATGAACGCTTAATTATTGGTCGAATTATCGATACCTTTTAGTCCAAAGTTAGCAATAAAATTTAAAACTAAGTGAAACTAAGAAAACAATAAGCAGAAGACCTGTTTCCTAAGAGCTTATGAAGCCTGATAATGAGTTCTTCTTCATCATTGGATATGTTTCCTCTCTTGATATCAGGTCTCAAATAATTCAACCAGCGAAGCCTACAGCTTTTCCCACATCTTTTAAGACCTGCAGCATGAGTGATCCTCCATTAAAATTGTGATTCATATGACTTACTGAACAAATTAAAACACATACATAAAATTAAAATGAACCTAAATATCATTTTCACTTCAACAGTAAAAGGAAAAAAAAAATTGAAAAGAAAGAAAAGGAAAAAAAAACCCTCACTCACTGCCATTAAAATGTGATTTATATGAATTAATAAACAATGTAAACCCACATAAATTCAAAAAAATAAAAGAAACCCTTCATTCACTGATTTATAAGTAACATAATAAACAAACTAAATCCACATATACTCAAATGAACCTACATGTTTTTTTTCACTTCAACAACCTTTACTGAAAAAAAAAATAGAAGAAGAAAAAAGAATAGAAATAAATGAAACTAAAGAAACCCTTCACTCACTGCTTTATATGTAACATAATAAACAAATTAAACCCACATAAATTCAAATAAATCTACATATCTTTTTTATCTTCAAAACAAAAAGAAGGGGAAAACAAAGAAAAAAGAAGAAGAAGAAGAAAGAACCCTTCACTCTTATTTTTCTTTTTTGATGGAACAAAGAACACTTGATCACTCACTGCTATGTATGTATAAATCTAGCTATCCTATCTATGTATTTGTCTAGCTCACACTCACCAGCTTTTAAGGGAAGGTTTCTCCAACCTCCTTCACCATGGATTTTAATGTAATCTATGAGGATTTTGTCTTCAGTAGCAGTCCAAGCTCCTCTGTTCAAGCCTTCCTTGGAGCAACAAGGACTTCTACCCATCTTCTTCAAAAGACAGACTGATGAGTAAGAAAGAAAAAACTCACACTTTCTCTCTCTAAAAATAAAGAGTGGGTTTTTATGGTTGGTGATTGTTAGAGGGGTGTCTTAAAGATGCTCACATGCATGCACATTAGTTCCTTTTTCTTATGGTTAAAATTTGGTTTGAATCATTGAAACCTTCTTATTGTTGAACATTTACATTTTAAGATGATTATTCCTTCCTTAGGTGCTTCTAATACTAGTCCAGCTCAGCCATACCAAATTTGGTTGGACCAGTGCATTCCTAGATGGACAGCTATGCATGCATGTAAATAGTTTTAGTAAATTTTGTGGGCTCTTTACCAAATCAACTTGCTTGGTTGAAATCTTGAATGCCTTATTTATTAGAGGTTGATCGTCCACCACTCTAAATTTTCAAGATATTACCATAGCCTAACGGAAAAGGATGTTGAGTACAAAATACTAATAAAATGGTATTTAGGCTACCGATATTTCAACCCATCTTTTTACTAATACAGCCCACCATCTAGTAGCAGTCAGTTTTAGTGACCCTACATTACAGATTTCACAAAATAGCATGCTAGTTAATCCTACAAATTACCTTGTGATTGTGTTGTCAGTCTACAAAGCCGACAAACCATTTTATATTGCCAGATCTACAAAACAGGCTGCGAGGTGGGATTATTAGTAAAACAATGGGCTTAAATATTAGTTTCCTTTAATTCATGTTTTTCAAGAAATATGTTTTTTTAGAACCATGCATAGTTCAACTTCAAAGGAATGAGGGAATTCATTCATGGTGGATGGCGAAATTCAGGACTGCACAGTTTCATCCTTGCTTTGTTCGTTTCCTTGCTTTGTTCGTTTTGTTTTCATGGGCAGAGTTAAGAGGACCTGAAGGACTCCCATTCCCATTTGTAACTTGAAAACTAGTAGTCAGTTGGAGCAACAAAAAGTTCAAATATTTGCAGGCTCTGAACTAACTCAGAAACCCTAGAAAGGCTTATTTGCATTCTTTTCTTACAAGCCCTGAAACTAACTAGTCTGTTCAATACTACTCTCCATTACGTGACGGCCTATAGAGGGTGCCTGCTTTTTACTTTTAAGAAAAGCATATCCTACCGATCAACCATTTCGGCGACGTCCCTGGCTTATCACTGGAATTGTTGCTGTACAAATTGCGAGTCTGATATGTTTTAGTCTTTGACGTGTGCAGAGTCCATCCCACGATCAGAAACAGTTGAAGCAGAACTCTTTTCCTTAAATCTTCAATTCCATGACTTAAGGGTTTTAGGTAATCCAGATTTGGATTTTTATGTCCATGATTTAAAACTTCGATTCACCCTATTTATCTCATACTGACAATCAACATAATTTTTTCTAATGTGGAAATGAGCAGCTAATTAGATCTAAAAGATAGGAAATTAATCTCAGATATTTAGTCTACACGCAACTCCTCCCTAATGCCTGCAGTCATATATAGTTGAATCCATTCTGAATCTTGATTATCACATTCCACATATGCAGTACATAATGTATAAAAATGTGAAATATGAAGAAGAAGCTCTGGTTCAAGTTAAGATGATGGAAACACCCTCTGTCTTAAGTATCTCAAAAATCTGTACATAAGAAAAGTTTCAAGTACACTGAATGCAGTGTACAAGCAAGTTATAACCAAACAACCGACAAAACAAGGTACAAAAGATACAATTCAAACTATTCCAATAACTCAATTCGCGTGAAATATAACAGCGAACACGTAAGTTGTGCGCATTATGACACATACCTACCTGAATATCCATTTCTAGGTTATAAATCAGGTCTAACAAACCCGACTGAAGGAGCACTAGTAAGTCCTTGACTCCTTGCTGAATTATATTTTTTCAGCCAAAGCTTGAAGCTGTAAATGATGACTCCTTGTATCTTATTGACCTAACCCTCTTGCAGTTGAGAGCACAAATACATGAATTTCAAGTTCTTCAAGATGGTGTGAGGTTTTACATTTATAGATAATATAGAATATGCAATCACTGTGATGGATTTCTTAACTGTAGATAATTTGGATGTTGCACAGATTTTCCATGTGGTTCAGTTCATTTTTAGCTTGTTTTAAAGGTCTCAACTCTTTCCTGAATCCAGTGTTTACACTACAGTCACCCTATGACCCTAATAATTTCATCCAAGTAACAAACACAGAGCACCAACTGATCTCTTAATCTCCTTACTATGTGTGACCATGCAAAATAACTCAAAACATCTTTTCACATTGAATTGCATGTCTCATCACTTGTTTGGGTCCCCAATTTCGGGTCTAATATGATATCTTTTTCCCCAAATAAATGCTCCATAGTTTTATTCGGCAGAAAACTGGCAACACAAGCAAACCTGAACAGGTGAACCCATAAAGCTAAAACATCCAGTTGACGAAGAATCTAGAAGCCAGATGCACAAACAGTTCAAACTGATACAAAGCTTTCTCTTGTTCCGCCTGCATGTTGAAGTGTGATTCAACCAGTCCTTTGGTATATTGCAACCCTATTTGAGCTATAAAAATTGATTAACTAACATGAGTGCAGTAAGTAGGAGAGGGTCATACAAATCCAACAAAATTCTTTCAAAAATATTGAGAGGTATGGTGTTCAGTTATTGTATAAGTTTGCGTCATATTGGTATTACAACTAAAGTCTCTTCTGCTTGGTCTAGTCATTATTAAGTATCAAAACTACAAGATGTTTGGAGAGTGTCTTACAAAGACGGAAAGAAAAAAGTTAAAAAAATTAATGAGTGCATGGTGTTCTGTTAGTGTGAGAGTAAGACCAAAATTGACGCTTATTCACCCTATGAAACATTTTTCACGATAAATGTCATCACAATGGATGCCCCATCCAGAGCAATGCTGATTTCAAGCAATAGCCATGCGAAAGCAGAGAAAGACAAGTGAGGATTGGGTTGCTATACCCAGATGTTAAGCAAGAGCAACCAGAATTAGATCTACATACTGAAAATTGATAATCTATCCAAAAAAAAAGTTATGATTTGTATAATTAAGGAGCAGAGACATACCCTCTTCTTCTTTTCTTTTTCTTTTTTTTATCTGTGAGCAGAAACATATTGATGTGTACAAAATATTCTAGAGAGAGAAAATAGTTTCTATTTTTAATAATTTCGTATTAGCTTTTAGGAGGTCTTAAATTGCTATTTTTGAGTTATTTTATGTTTAGAAAGTGTCCTTAGGTTAGTAGTTTACTTGGGTTGCAAGTTTTTAGGTTTTTAGTAAGTTTTGGGCTCTTTGGTGAGGAGTTATCTATATAAAGAG
>MVGT01001148.1:160097-182515 GCA_002174775.1 Macleaya cordata
TTTTTTTTTCATTATTTTTTTTAAAAAAATGTTACCTTTTTTGGGCGCTATCTCAAAGACCGCCTGATGTTGGGCGCTATCTCAAAGACCGCCCCACATGTATATTTTTTTTCTTTTTTATTCTTTTCACAAATTTTAGACAATTTTGGACAAAGATGCAGTGCGAATAGGGTTGTGTATTTCTACAGTTTTTAATTTTTACACAATCAAAATAGACAACACGACTGTGGATGGTCTAAGCGAACGTAGCTCACAAATCAATTGAGCTTTGTCAGTAAATTGTGTCAATGAAGGCCATTTTCCATACGAAACGTGAACAATGAAAATCTGCCCATGCAGAGTTAGCAGATTCGCAAAAATCTTATTCTTCTAAGGAAATGATCAATCAATCCAACGGCTAAATTTCTCTAATCAACATTGTCCTATCAAGGGGCTTCAAGCCATGAATCAGCTCCTGCTTCATTAAGCCGTAACAATCACGTATGTGCCTCTTCCACCCCGAGTTGCCTTTAACAAAATAAAAAATATTCCACCCACCCAACTCTATACATTCACATTATTTTTACACCTTGCTTACATCTTTCTGTGGACTCTATATAGAGATAATTCAAAACTTAATTTTTATGAGGATGATCTCCTCATCCTGTTCATCAAATTCAGCTCTTGAATAATCCCATGTAGGCAAGTACATGCTAGCAAATTTTCATAACGTACAAATGCACAGTGCGTGCCAACAGACCCGTATCATTAAAGAAGGTTATCTCTACTATTATTAATGAGGCTTGGTAACGGCTCAAATTTGACTCAATTTGAGACAAGTGTCTCCACGTGTGTCATTCATACTCATGAATCTAATAAGAGCCTAAAGAGGAAGAAAATCCCATGTCTCACGCAAAAACGGATATGATATCTCCAAACAGAGTTTTATACGTTACATCCACTTTATTCTTACACTTCGCAAACACTTTCTGTAGTTAGGCTCTATCGTGTACCCAAAATCTCTTTGTGCAAGGATTTTTTTTAAGAAATTTCATCTATGAAAAAAAATTATTATATAAATTATTTAATTTATTTCTACATCATGTTTATGTCACGTCGTGATTGTGTCTTATTTTTTTTATGATATATCATGTTGCGTCGTGTCTTTGTCCTTTTTTTTATGCTTCCTAGCTATTAGAAGGGCATCAATCAGGGCTAATTTTTTGTGAATATTTCTGAAACACCATCTCTACTAAAAATCATTGTGCGTATCGCCCACATAGTGCGCGCCAGCAAATCCACACAATATTTACGCATCGCGCGTGCTGACGGGCTCGTATCATTAAAGAACGCTATATTTGTAAATGTCGATTCACTGCTAGTCTGAACACCAAAGAATAGATAGAGATATCTCATGATAGATCAACCTAATCAAATCCGACGGTTCCAAACTTATATGGTTGTTTTGTAGATGGATCTTGAACGTTGCATGTTTGTTTTCCTGAAATATACAACATTGATGTTTGTATAAGAGGTACACTAGATACAACCTGAAAGCTTACAAAAATCAGCATTAAAAAGACAACTCTTTTCCTTCTCGTAGACATCTCTTTTGTTCGCCGCATGGCTCCTCTCATGTAATTTGCAGTTAAAGCTCTCTCTCTCTCTTTCTCTCTCTAGTTTTTTCTCTTCTCTTCTTTGGTTGCATGAACATGGAACCTTAACTAATTGAAGCTCTTCATCTAAGGTGGGTTTATCAGCTAATGTTAGATAACATATAACAAGGTTTGATCTTTATAGTTCTTATCAATTTGTACGTCAGAACTATTAGATTTCAGTTTGATTGTTTGTTCTTCTTGTATTTGGAGATCTTATTTATCTATTAATAGAGTTGGTTTGATCTGCAAATGATGCTCTGCTTATCATGTTAAGTTGTTTTTATTGAACTCTGTAATCTTATAAGGAGAGATTGATTTTCATGTAGGGGGGTTGATTTGAATGTTTTTTTTTCAGTTTACAGTGTTTGATTTCTTTATTGTGTAAACCAATAATGAAGTAATCTAATTAAGTATTTAGGTTTGGTCTTAGATGTTAATTGTATTAGATCTCTCAAAGGTAAGCAAGATGATTAGAGTATTTTAAGTGTTTTTAGCATCAAAATATATGTTCTGTTTTGGTGGATTGATTTTTAAGAATTTACCCAAAATTTGTGTGTGTTTATAATTTAATCCATTTAAGCTACCAAGATGAGTTCAATGTGGTTTTGAATGGTTTTGGATTGTGTATTGTTAGCCATGCAAGGGTTAATCTCCTCAATTCTAGATACTAGGGCTTCATACAATCTGTATATCGAATTCGGTTCGGTAAATCGCCTCTCTGGAACCTGCCGATTGTTGTTAAATGGAGATTGTAATGTTTAGTCCCACATTGAATAGGGGATTTTTTTTTCTTAATGAGTTAATAAATGTGCATGTATAGATGATGATGGAACCTGCTATTATTGAAATACATTTACATCAAAAAGTTGTTCTTAATAAAAATATGTGAAATTGCAAAGAGGCAGCTTTTATAAAGAGAAGGATCAGCTCTGCCTATATAATATCTAATGTTGTTTCATGAAAGACATATATAGAATATTATAGAATTTTTATTGCGATTATAGTTTTTCATGCCATCAAAATCCCGGTTTTTGTCATGGATATTAATACATACCGAAACCCTCATTAGAGAATTCCCGCAAATTGGCACTGCCACTACAAGCTCTTGCATTTTATCGATGTCCAAAATTTATGATTTCATCTTCTTTCAGTAGTGCTATAGTTCATCCTTTGGAAAACTGAAAATCAAGAAAATAATATATATAATCTGATTCTAAGAGACTTATTTTAGTACAATGGAAGGAAATAAGTGAATACTTTGTAAATGATTGTGGTAGTTTGGTTGTTGCAGATTTTCCATGGTAATGTGATAATTTTTATGGAATTTGCTTCATCTAGTGAACCACAAAGTTAAGGATTCGACGCATTACAAGTCATACCAGCTGGAATTTATGATGATAAATGACTATGTAAAAGTTAAGAAGGGGACGCTAGAGGACTGCCTGACCTGCCCTCTTTGTTTCAACCTCCTTAGGGAGGCTACAACAGTTTGTTCCTGCCTTCATACTTGTAAGCATCAAGACACTCTTTATACTAATTTTTATGATTCTTTTTCGTCTGCAATCTCCATTTTCTTATGTACTTTAGCAATGATGAGAACTGTGAATGATTTCTATTTTCTCAATTCTTGCTATTGCTTCATGTTTTAGGAAGGATTAAGTTACTTATTTGCCATCATAAATGTCGGGGTTTAAGACTTAACTTATGTTGCTTCAATGGAAACACACTTCCTTGGCCGATTATTACCTATAGATCAGTAGCATTGAACAACATCATAGTTTAGTAGATCCTAACATAGTATCTGCTGCTCTGTTTTTCTTATTAACTCACTTTGGCACATTAAATCCATTAACCATTTCGTTTTGTTCCTTTTGTTTTTGGAGTTAATAGTACAGCGAAAAAATAAGATGAGACATGAACATATGGATTTTTCAAAACTATAAGTTGTGAGAAGAAACAACAGACCCCTCTTCTCAATTCCACTTCAAACAACATTTGATAATTGTTTAACTGTATTTTAGTCTTGAATATGAATTTGATTTTAGTAGCTTCCCTGATCCTCTCATTATTTGCTCATTTGTAGATTTATTTTGTCCAAAATGGACAACACATGGAGACTTCTTAATGCGCTTTTATAGATTTTATTTTTCCAATTGTTGTAAACTATTGGATTTTATTTTGCAGTTTGCAAGGAATGCATACATCAAAAGTTTGAGGAGGACCAAACAAATTGTTGTCCGTTGTGCAATGTCTACTTGGGTAGCTGGCCTCAAGAGAAATTAAGGTGCTCCAAAGTCCAAACTCATTATTATATGATGTCTCATTTTCATTTTTTGAAGGACTAGATAAAAGAGAAGGGAAAAAACAAATAGATGAGGAGACAAAATATTCTATAACAAGTGAAAAAAAAATTTTACTTGAGTAATTTAAAAATGGAATCACTGACAAATCAAACTTGGGTTCCTCTTGTGAAAAAAAAATACTTTTAATTTTTTTCATTCAAGTGGATCATTCTACAGTTAAAGCTAAATGGTTCAATTGAGAAGACTTACGATTATCATGTTTGCAAGGGCTTACCGACCACTCAGAGTGGTATAGAGATATTTACAAGGGCTTACTGTCAGCTTGATTCTTAATCAGTTAGATGCTTCTTCTTTTTTATTTTATTTTTTTGGAATGGTTTTTTCTTATCTTTCTTACATAATGCTATTAGTGATGGTCAATGGTTATGAGCTCATCAGGGCTACTCATGTCCAAGCATTTCGACTGTCGAGTTGTAGTAACTTTTTCACTATTTGTAACTTCTAATTGATGTTCTCATTGATTTGTTTTCTACAGACCTGATAATAATTTACAAGTTCTTATACTGAACATTTTTCCATTAAAGAAGTCAAGAGACCTGAAAAATACAATGACCTCTACCAGAAAAAAGAAGAGATCTCTATCATCACTTGCTATTGCTCCAACAACAAGAAAAGCTGGTACAAGTGGAGCAAAAGCTGTTCCCAAGATGCCTGGAAAGTCGCAGGAAATTAAAAGAAGACTTGAGAATGGAAAGGACAAGATTGAAGAAAAGAGTCATCTTGGTCAGAGTTCATCACTTAAGTGCTCAACTAAGTTGCCTATAGTTTATAAGAAGCAGGTATTTGCATATCTAATTATATCTTATTCAATGATTATTGACTACTAGTGTTTCATAAACAATCTTTGAGGTTGTAAAGCAGTTCCATTAATACATCAAATTTTATGTAAAATTTCAGCGAATTTCAGGTGAGGCAGGGCCATCTCAAGTTGCTCACACCATGGATGGACCTTCAACAAATTTAGAGACTTCTTTCAATGGGAAAGATAAGCATGTCAACTGGGAGGGGTTATCTGTTCTTGCGGAAACTGCAAATCGAAAAGATGAGCTAAACGTTCCTTTGTTGGGCCTTCCTGCATTTGATTCGGAAACAAAAGATAAATTAAACATGATAAATGCAAAAGATCTAAAAAGAGGAGCTCGGGAATCCATATCCAATAAAAGAAACAACATTGTGGATCTTAACAAGAGTCTAATACCAGAAGAAATACCAGAACCTACACCAAATGGTGCTACCGAATTTATTGACTCAAGAGAAAAGAGAGTTGCGGCTTCAGCTGCAAATGGATTTACAGATAAATCTTTGAGAAGACTATATCCTATTTGGTTCACACTTCGTGCCTGTCAAGCTAAGTAAGGGGATAACCAATATATCTTTAACCTGTTCTGTTTTTTCTTTTTTCTTTTTTTACTCTTTATGAGCCTAGTTTAGCAAAAATGTATATTCCTTGCAGGAAAGGTGATCCTTACCCGCAAATACCAAAACCTTATATCAGAATCAAGTAAGTTGGATCATGCATATCATAATATTCATGTATATGTATGCATTGAATAGTAACTATATGCTTCAGAGATAGGCTTCATTACTAGATATCCATTTTACGATGAATAGCTTATCTTTATAGTTATTGCATTATTACTTCGTAGAATAGCAGATAACATTGATGTATTAAGTCATAGTTTTGAGTAGTAGAGTTACAGAGTATATTAACTATGAATAGCTTATGCTTCAATTTGTTATAGTTAGCTCCTAATTCATGTTATCTTGACCATTTTTCTGTCAAAGAAAAGTAACTCTCTTATGGTTTCATACACTTTCTTGCCGGAACCTCATCTGTTTTACTGACTGATCTTTGCTTGTCATGAGACACTGTTCCCATAGTATTCTGATAATCTGTAACCAGTTATGAAGTTCAAGGAATTGAGTTTTATATATATATATTCTTACCAGGAGACCAATTAATGCTACATGTGTGTGTAGGGACGGAAATCTACCAGTATCCTATGTCAGCAAATACATTGTGCAGAAGCTCAATCTCAAACATGACTCCGAGGTAAGGTTTATTAAGGATGGTCAACGATTGAAAGTGAATCTATATATCATAAACTCTTTCACATCATACCTATTTAATCCATCAACAGTTATCATAAATGGAAACTGCGAGCATGTAGGCATCCAGAACATACAGACTAGTGAACTTCGCATGGGTGTGCTACACTTGCAGCAATGTGAATAATGAAACGTAAGTTGCTGAATAATTTATAGAACCTGCCAGTAATTTGTGGTGAGACTTGCTAATCCCACATCAATAAATATGGAATTGACGGTAGGTATATGAGTTCTTGGGCGCCCTTTACTTGTAAGCCTGTTTTAGGGGTGAATTCTTTCCATGCGTTCATATCAATTGGAATCAGATCTAGGTTCACCACACCATGGGTCAGAGTCAAAAAAGGGGTGGATCAAGATTCATTGATATTATGAATTGGCAGTGTCTTCACATTAGATGCTGGTAGGTGAGTGGAGCCACTTGCATGGAAAGTGCTACCATTGGGATAGTGTTGATAGGGTTAGCCGCCATGGACATCGGCTTTGGAAGCTTGGTGGAACTGTGGAATGCTATAAATCTCACATCACCAAGTATAGGATTTCGTGATGGATATGTGAGGCTCTTGGGCACCCTCTTCTCCAGTTTTCGAGGGTGATCAGTTCTACCTATGGGCTCATATCAAATTGCTGTCCAAGCATTATCCTTATTCATGATCACAAACACAGTCATCTTGAGGCCTAAAACATCGACATCTGATGCTACTTAGTCCCTAGGATAATACACACACACACACACACACACACACAGAGAGAGAGAGAGAGAGAGAGAGAGAGAGAGAGAGAGAGAGAGAGAGGCTGGGGATAGCTTGGATGAGTCCTTTATGACTTGTGCATACAAAACCCAGTACATATCATTCGGGTTTCTTGATAGTAAGAGTTGGATGACCCTTATCGATCCTGTGGTAGTCTAAACCCATCTTGTTGTTTCTGTCAGATCAGTAACTTAAAAAAATCTCTTTGCAGGTTGAACTCATGTGTTGTGATCAAACATTGGTTCCGAGTGCAACTCTAAATAGCCTAGTTGATATGTGGGTTCGTTTTACATCCAATACAGATGGATTGATTGGTCGAAGTAATTCAGACGCGGACAAGTTCGTGATGGTCTTAACATATCGGAGAAAATGAGAGAATGGTCTCACAAAGAAATTCCTATTTCATGATCATCATCAACCTTCAACCTGTATGTCAGTGTTGCCTTCCTCCTACAATTATTGTTATACATTTTTTTCTACCGAAGCTCTGATACAGAAAGTTCTGATAGCTGTTTAGATTTCAAAATGTCACCTTAAATGGTAATCATAAACTTTCCTGAATGGTATACTAGAGAAGTACAAGCTTCTGCCTAGAACTCTCGCTAGTTTTCAAATTTATCGATATAAAAATTAAATTATGATGTCTCTGAAATTTTTACGATGCGATTGTTCGAATTAAAATCACATCATAATCTCAAAAGAAAGCCTCATTTTGTGCACCCATCATCTTACTAAATTGGATGGATATTTTGATAGAAGATACCATCTAATTGAAACCAGCATAACTTCAACTTTGTTGGGAATATATATATGATCTTTTATTGTTTCAGATTTGATCAAACATGGGATGCTTCAGCTTGGATTAAAGGTTCGAGCGAGCGAACTGATGCGTCTTATTTTCTAAATCTATGGTGAATGGCAAAAGGCCAACTTGGGAATATCCTTGTGCATTCAAAAGGAGTCAATATTTTGGGTAAGATTGCTTGGCTAGTGATCTTGATGAGATTCAGATGCTGAAAATAGGATTCTTCTCCCATTCATTAAAGACAACACAACAATTGAAATTTCTTCCTTGGTACAGAAAAGGGGGAACTCTATTACTATTACCACCCTACTTTTTTCTCTATTTAAACCCCACTTATCCTTATACCTCATGGGGATAGAGGTTTCAGAATGATGTGCTTTTTTGTGACGACGATCTCAAAAAAAAAAAAAAACAGCCCCTGCGAGATATTCTGTTATCTATACACGTGGATGAGTTACGGGCGGGTTTACATTATGGAGAGGATGATTTTATAACTTGTCTTAGCCCATTCATAACTTCATATTTTGAAGCTTCTAAACTGAAAGTTGATGATGAAATTTATCATCAGAAAAGCAAAAAAAAAAAAAAATTGTGTCGTATTTATCGCCTAAAAGAAACAAAAATCAAAAGTTAATGAAGAAAAATGACACTACAAAAATGATTTTTGAAAAAGGTTCAACAAATAAGCTAGAAAGTGACGATTTGTTAAAAACCGTTGCTAAATGTATAGTAAATAGACCACATTGTTTTATTACTCATGGAAGAGACTTTAGAGTTAGGTTTTTCTAAGCCAAAAAGTAGACAGATCTTCCAAAACGTGGAAGATCACTTGGTAGAGTGGTTGAAAGTATAATTTCTCATAATAAAGTTCGGGGGGACCGTCTAAAATCCCATTTAAGGTCTCTTCTTCGGTTAATATTAAATGGAAGGCAATCTTCAAGGACCCAATTATAATGAAAAAAAAAGTAATAAATAATATAATATTGTGGCTGCCCACATCTAGTGGGCAGCTGCCTATATGGGCAGCAGCCCACATGGGCTGCCTCATATTATATTATGGCAGCCCATGTGTATTTCTCCTCCATTACTCCTATAAATACCCCCCATTTGTAACCATTGTAAGAAAAGTGAAAATCAAGTTGATTATGAGATATTAAGAGTGAATCTTTCCTTTACATGATATATATATTTACATACTAGTATTACACCATTTGGTTTCCATAAATTGAGTAGTTTTATAACAATAAACAAATTGACGTGCAACGCACATGCATACAGTCTATTTGTAATATATAAATAAAAAATTAAGGATTCTCGTTTTTGGATAGGAATTAAGGATTCTCTCTATAACCAGAATGTGCTCATGGGATTTGCAAAGAAATGCTCTCTACATATTGGTTCCGGTTTCTTGAAAAAGCTGCTGCTGCTACCTGAGAAGAGGCTATGAAGTAATAGTGTAGGTGGGCGCCCACTTGAAGTAGTTTGAAATTGAAACATCTTCCGCACAAGAAGGTGGTTATCAAGAACCATCAACTCCAACAGTTTCATACAGCTCTGTACCATCCATGTCCATGTAGTAGTTAGTTTCTAAGAAAATAAAATAGAACTACTCTTATTTCTAGGGTTTTTTTTTTTTTGATAGAAACATGAGGGGAAGGAAAAAGAAAAAACAAAAATTGCTTGATGAGAAGGGGGAATATGATAGCAGCAATTCTGGCCAAGACAGAATGCACGGTCCACGACTCTTGTACATTCAGAGAGACTTCACAAATCACGATGTAACATGCAAATTCACATGGATCATAAGATCATGCATAATCGGACAAACCTAATGCGCAACTCAAGACAAAAGTAACTTCTTACAATTCAAAAACAAAAAAAAATTACTTTGGATAAAAAAAACAAAAAAAATTTGCTCTGGATAAAAGAAATTTTTCTACTTATATAAGTCATTTTGTTTTTGCATTCCATATATGTTTTTCTATTTTTTGACTTATATAAGTAGAAAATTTATTTATTATTGTGTTGCTAAACACCCTCTTAGCGTTTTTCTAGCATATATACCTGAGGATTCAAAGTGTCCATCCGGTGGAAAACATCATCCTGCCACAACAACAAAAAATGATACATCAGAATCCAACGGCTAATAACAGACCAACCTTATCCAGCCAAGTGTTTTTTCAAAGTTTCAAACCAATCTCAACCGGTGTTCGACTCACAATGCTAGTTATAATAAAGAAAAAACAAAAAAAAGAGCGACAATTAAAACGTGTGGCTTAGATGGTTAGGTTGTTACTAACACTAGCACCCATATCCCGTGCAAGGCACGGGGCTTTTTTTTAAAAAAAATCGAATTTTTTTATTAGATAATTAAAAAAATTTAGTTGTTTTAGAATTTGAATTTATGTTTATAATGTAGGTTTTTTAACCCACACCTAAAAGAGAGGGTTGTTAACCCAATAGTAAATAATAGATTGTGCCATGTGCTTATAATGTAGGTCTTTTTAACCCACACCTAAGAGGGAGGGTTTTATTAACCCAAGGCTTCTCCTATAGTATATTACTAGCCCCCATATCCCGTGCAAGGCACGGGGGCTTCTTTTTAAAAAACAAAATTTGAATTTTTTATTAGATAATTAGAAATTTTAATTGTTTTAGAATTAAAATTTATGTTTATAATGTAGATTTTTTTTAACTCACACTGAAGAGAAGGTTTTGTTAACCCAATAATAGATAATAGATTGGGCCATATGTTTATAATGTAGGTTTTTTTAACCCACACCTAAGAGAGAAGGTTTTGTTAACCCATATATTATAATAGATAATAGATTTGTGGTTCAAACCTTCGCAGCTTATTATTTGTCTGGAAAACCTAATATAAGTAAGTAGCTATATATATAATAATATGAGTAAGCAGCACAGATGGTTCATTTGCCTGACATCCGCTTTACTAGTTGTTTTGGGTTCGAACCTCAGTGGCATGTTTTGGAAAAATAATAGGTAAGCTCATCATTGGAAAACCTAAATACAGTTATAAGTAGGGAAAATTAGCCAAAAACCCCTACTTAAAACGGTTTCAGTCAGTTACCAGGAGCCTTAGACTAAAAGAAAATATTTGTTGGGCTAAATCCTAAAATATTTTTCAAGTAGGGGTTTTTGGCCAAAATCCCCTTATAAGTATTGAGATTAAGTTTTTAGTTACACCACCTTAATAAAATCACTTATGCAAACATTCTAATTCAACACTGATCAGTGATCACCCAAAATAAAAAATTCAGTGGTAAGTGCTGAAATTTTTTTTTTTTCTAAGCATTTCCTAAACTACATCAGTGTCTTGTGAACCCTGGATTGGAGTTTTCTACTTTTTTTTCAGAAAAAGAAGAAAAATTATGAAGATTGGTGGAGTTCCACCTATTAGAGTAAAGATTCAAAATACATATAATTTAGTACGTACCTCCAATATACCAGGATTTTGCATCACTATTCCAAGGACCCGGCGCATAAGTGCCTTGTATACAATTGGGTTTGTCGTCCCATCTCCATTTATCCATGGTAATATCGGCCTAAAGGAATGAGAATGAGAATCACCAGGAGTCGTGCATTTGAAATTTTCGCTCTCCTTCATTCCTTCCACCGATAGAACAACCACTTCCACCTGCATATTATCTTGAAACCTAGCACACTCCTTTCGAGGTTGAGCTTCATTTGAAGAACCCTCTTTGGGCAGATTGAGAATGGTTACTTTATGGACACCACCATCAAGGTCCATGACAGTTAAGGCATTCTTTGCATACTCTTGTGGAAGTTTCACATAATTGTCATCATTTATTATGTGTGGAGATGATTTAAGATCTTGATAATGACCATCCGCCGAGAATAAAACGTACTTGGAACGGAATGAAGCATCAACAACATAAACATGGTCATAAGCATTTACCTGTATTAAACCACTTCTATATTAGAATTTAAGCCTCATCCGGTCCTCATTATCAAAATTGGAAGGAAAAATGTATTCTCAAATAGCTAAAAGCATCAATAATCTTACCTTTACAGCTAATCCAAATAGTTGAAGTACATCTACGACAAGTTCAGCCATCTTCTCCCCTGAGGAAAAAAAAAATCAACAATACGCAATAGTATATGGGAACTCACTATTTTTCCTTAAAATAAGAAAACTTAACTCTTAAACTTTTCAATTATGATTTATCATCATCAATGCCTCGCCCCAATACTGGGTTAGCTGCTTTCCTCATTCCTGAAATTAAAAAGAGAACACCAAAGGCAAAATATAGGGCATACCCTCAATTGCTGTGACTTGGGAAACTTCTTCCATGCTCAACCCTTGGTCACCAGATTTATGAATGATGGAATGAACAGTCTGGAAGAGCTCAGGATATAAAGGACCCCCCACTTGTTCCTCATTATGAAGTAAGGAAATCAAAGATTCACCATAACAAGTCATAGTTTTCCATGGGGATTCACCAATAGTCCTTGATATGACAATATTGCTTGAGATTTCCAATGCATTGTAGATGGACTCATAATTCTCATCAAAACAAGATGAGCTTGTACCAATCTTCTCATTCTTGAAGAATTCCACGGCATTAGCTGTTGAAATTGTCGCACGGATTAGGGATACCTGTATACCAGGAAAACCTTTTTCTCGACGGGATCCACACTCCCCCCCATCATACATAAATAAAGATTTGGGCTTCTTAACCTGATCACTATTACATAGTTCATCCTCATAAGTTCTATATTTTGAACTCCTATTCTCGTCAGCCTCTCCAATGCCCTCATCTACCAAGCATGGTGACATGAACAATTCTCCTGAAGAAACTAAAGCAAGCAAATGGAAAATGTCACCGCACTGTAAATCGGTATTAAGATGAATCCCCTCTTCCATGAGATCTTTTTCTCTTTCACGTAGCCAACTAGCAAACTTAGAAACCCTCTTTCCAGTGTTAATTGGAAAGGGAGAAGATGAAACACTGTGCAAGAATTGTTGGGAAAGTGCAAAAGGTTGACTGCCATTACCACCAACCTGCTCCAGTGGAGAAAAGATTAAGACTTGAAAAACAATAAGGAAATAATAAAGACTCAACTATCAGCACTGACAGCATGTTAATACACAATTCTGCCAATAAGCTAGTGAAATGACTAACTAATTTTAAGATAGAATTTACGAACAATTCACATGTCCAACATGAGCATCGGTCACACAATTTGCTCTAGGTAAATTGCCAAGATACCCCTTTTTCTGTTCCATATGTTCTTTTCTGTCGGAATTATCAGTAGGTTAGGAAATTCATCAAGTAAAATATAGAACAAATTTAGTGTTGTATATCATAATAAAATTTAACATTAAACTCATAGATTGTGAATAATAAGGTATAATTGAAGTTTGTTTAATTCGATTTTCAATACTTACTCTAAGTCTTCAACCATAACCTTTCCGCACTAAAAATACAGTGATCAAGACTTGACTTCCAAATGTTGTTTAAACTTCAAACTATAAGTGATGTGAGAGAGTTTACCATGAATTTCTTCTTTATGAGGTAGTTTAAAGCTGCAAAGAGATCATGCTCAGAATAACGTCGTAGAGTCTCTGCTAGCAAAGTTGGCTCCGGTGCAGTTGAGGTGCTAAAAAATACAAGCTTAAGGAGCTCCACGGCATTGGCAACTGCCAAGGATTCACATGCTCTTTTACTAAGATTGATATCTTCATTTACAAGCTTGAGGAACTTTCCACGAAGATGATGGCACCTAGATCTCCTTTTTCGTTTTCCAACATGATTCTGCATTTCCTCACCAGTAGCGGTGATTAATGGACTTAACTCGAGTTCTTGGATATCCTAAGAAGAAAAAGATAAAAAAAAAAAAAAGTAATTATTTTAATCCACCAAAAAAGAACTAACTGCACACATCTAATACGTAATATGTGGATTAAAAAATAATAATAAATAAAATAAATAAAAATAAATAAAGTGAAAATTAGCCAAAACCCCCTACTTGAAACGTATTTTAGGATTTAGCCCAACAAACGAATTCATTTAGTCTAAGGCCCATGGGTAACTGACTGAAACCCTCAGTCTATAAATTACACACACTAAAACCCTCAGAGAGGGTTTCACTGAAACCCTCAGGGGCCTTAGACTAAAAGAAAACATTTGTTGGGCTAAATCCTAAAATATTTTTCAAGTAGGGGTTTTTGGCCAAAATCCCCAAAAATGAAAGCTTCCATCTAATCTAAGAAGGCTAGAAACCATTAGAAAGTAAAGACCAAAAAGATCCTGGACTTAAAACTTCCAGTTGTTCCTTTCAAAGAAATCGAAACAGAAAACATTAGACATATAAAGAAGGAAAACCTATTGAATAAGACAATTTGACGGGTTTTTTTCTTTTTGATTGGGCAAAGAATCAATTTATGGATGAAATCAAAGGTCAAGTAAGGGGTAGAAAAAGGAACCTAGAAATTACAATATATTCATCAGTGTCCCATTTCCTTGGCGCAATCCTTTCCCCTGCTCCAATGGAAGCATAGGACCAATTGAAATGATATGAGCTATTTGACTTTCTAGAATAACTCAAGAAGTCGAACAAGTTTTACAAACTCTCACCTAGTTTAAGATTCAGGTACTGATTACGCAAGATTTTCGATCAAAAAAGGAAGATATTAAACCATGGGTTTAATTCTAAGAGCAAGTTCTAACTTACACATGCTTGAGAATCCAAGTTTCTATCTGGCCACTTCTTTTCAGGGCCAGCTCTCTTACAGCCTTCCAGTTTATCCATCCGTCGTATATATCGAAGCACCTCATCAGATCCCCTCTTATATTTTGGTCCTCAAAATCATCCCACCTTTGGTCATCGAAATCTGACTCCAGACTTTTTTCAAGACAGTTGGAGAAATTCCGGCCAATACTTTCTTCTATTAAAGAATCATCATGATTCAAGAGTTCCTTCTCCTTGGACATATCCATATTCTTGGCATATCGGTAACTGAGCAATGTACAAAGCCTCATTAACGCTTTTCTCACAATTAGAGTACTTTCCTTTTTTTCTATCAATAAGTAACGTCATTCTTCTTTTGCAGACCCCTGGAGGAGCTGGAAGGTGAGGAAGAGAGGCCCAAGGAGTGCGACGATTACATTCGGCCCCACGAGCTGCATGGTATCTTACATATTGGATCACCAGTTGCCTGTAAGAAATAAATTTACTTCCACAAATGAAAAAATGTTATAGAGTACTTCTAAGGAAAGTAAGTTTAATTTCTCTCTACTCTCTTCATTGAGGAAACCTATGGTAACCTTCGATTAGACCATAAAAGCAGTTTACAAACTGCTTTCGTATACAATTGCCTTTTTGAATACATCCATACATGCAAGACATGGGAGTGGGAACTTGAACGATATATTCAAGATCCCAAAGGCTAAAATAACCCCCAACAGAAAGCTATAGCAATTGTTTTGATCACTGTTAATCTCAACCACGAACAGTTACAGTTCAAAAGATGACATAAAGTAGATGTCACAGTCATCTGGTCACAGGTCCATCCCTTTTGCATGGGATGCATATGCTACAACACAATACAATTGAGTACTGAAGAACACCCCTACTTTCTTACAACAAGGGAATTTTATTTCCTCGTCAAATTTACCTATCTGACATCTCTGTCCATAAAACTTTTCGTTGGCGAGTTAGTTTCAGATTTGAAAAGGCACACTGGCTGATAAAATCATAATTGTCTGCTCGATCTTCTTCTCCATTTGCTCCCAATTCTACTGCATTTTGTGCATGTGTTTCCTCTTCACATTCTTGCAATTGAGTGTAATGGTCTCCCGTATGACTTGTAATAGGATTTTCTTCATCCGTATACTGGCCATTACTTCCAGATAATGAAGGCATTTTACATCTACCTGATTCTCCATTTACAGATTTTATGTGCTTCGATGAAGTTGCTTTCAAATGTTTCTTCCTTTTCAGAGAAGTTGATCTATTATTACTCGTTCCTGGTTGAAGATCCTGCTTGTTGCAATTAAAATATCACAGAATTATGAAAACATGATTGTCTCTTATCATTAGACACACAAAGCACCAGCGAGTGGATCGTTCATCTTATTGAAAAAAAATCAACCTAAGCATGTATTATCTTAACAAAAAGTAACAGGTAAAAAAAAGTTCCAGTAAGACCATGACAAAACAAAGGAATATTGAAGAACCTCAAATAAAGTGAGATTTCACCATACCCACTAAGCTACTGGATATTTCAAATGGGTGTTATAACCATGTCAAATACTTCAATTTTAAGTGCAAATACCTTCTTCTTTCCATGTTCAGGCTGTAGCTGGTATACTTCAATTTTAGTTTTGAAGTTTTTCAACTTTTTAACTTCGTTTAATAGTTTTTTTAAGTTTAAGTTTTAATTTTTAAGAAGAATTCAGGCCCCGACGCACTAACGAGCCATGGGCCTTAGGTTTCAGCACACTGCCTGGCCCATCAGTTATCTTACGAAAAATTAAGTACTGTAGGAAAAAAAGCAAATGGAAGCAGAAAAGTACTCAAAACACATTAGTGGTAAGCTAACAATGCTGGTTAATAGATAGAAGTCCAAAAGCAACCACAATGGAAAATAATAAGGAAAAGACTAAAAGCATGATAATAACCTGTTCTAAGGTGAGACTATCCCTAGCAATTTTTACACAGACAGAAAATGAGTTCTTTATGTTGGGATCATCGTTTACTAAACGCTTGAAGAGCTCAGAACGCCGGTCAGCAGTCACCCATGATCGGTGACGAAAAACCTGAAACAGAGTCAAAAAATTAAAAATTTATATACTGGAGTTGACTGATTCTAACTAAAAACAAACACAACAAAGTTCCCCAAAAAAGAAAAAGAAAAAAAAAAAAGGTAAAAAAAGAAGAGTTTGACAATATCCATCAACTCAATCTACAAGAAAAGTAGATTTCCTCTCGACAGTGGACACAATACAACATAGAGACAGACACCATTCCGAAAGCATAGAATCACAAAATGGCTTCAATATTTAAGAATTGGTATACCATCTATGAAAATGTCAATCCTCAATTTTAGGGCCTACAAAAAAGTGTGGCATTCAAAATTGTAAGCAACTGCTATGAAATAAACAAGAAGCAAGTGTTCTGCAAATTAGGTCAAGTTAAATGTGCAGATTTTGCCCCTCATTTATACCAATCAAGTCCCACCTATGATATATGATGATATCCACCTCTTGATGGGTTGCATTCCAAAAGTCATAAACCAGCCACTCCAAACTTCGTAACTCAAAAGCCTCAAATAGCCGTTGAATAAAATGATTTCTGTGCTTCATATGATACCACTTCAACTTAGCTGTTCATGTTTCCATTTATTCTGCCTGTTGATTAAACTATTATAGGACCCTTTTTAAACCCAATTGATGCACAAACTGTTATTTAGTGCTAATCACAGAAAGAACAGTGTAGACCATAAATTTGATAGCATTCCTTATATGTTTCTGATCCACCAAAATTTCAGGTAACAGCAGTTACAATATAAGAGAGGGAAAAAACAGGCATACCTCCTTAACGGAGGATCCAGGAAATGCACGTATTGCAGCTTTAGGATCAGCTGTAGCATAACAATTCTTCAAAGTCTTCCAGTACAAATCAACAGCTTCCTTATTTGAGAGGATAAAGTCGTGTCTGATCCTCGGACGAAGATCAAAAGAATCAACACCCAATGATAGTGGGACTCTTGACAAAGGTTCCTCAATGTAAGGTTTAAGCTCCAGTGCGTGGGTAAGACTGGCATGTGGGGCTTCTGCATATCCATCAGTTACTAACAGAATCAACTACATGTCAAAGAGCGAGCAGTTAGTTCAAGGCATGATTCTGTTAAAATTGCAAATGGAGAACATACCATTAGACTCGCTGGAAACAAAATTCTCTAGGACCTTTTCATCCAATTCCTAAAAGAGGAATACTTAAATCCTTTTGAAGGATGGAAGAAGCAGACCTCCCATCCTCTACAATACAAGCAAGCACATATCCAGGAGGGAAAACACACATCACCCAAATGATAAAACCAAAGGGAACTTCTATGTCAATGTGCAATATGTGTCACAGAGTTCAAAAGTTTAGCTTCTAACAATTCTACTACTCTTGAGCGAGTGGTCCTCATCTCAAAATAAAAATAGCGAAGAAAAACAAAGAGTCACTATGAGATTAGAGAAGCCAAGTAAGGAACTTACTGACAAATGGGAAATGGAATACTTTATGGGAAGAGGGAATGGAATTTCCAGTTGTTAGAAATTTCTTCTCTAACTAACGAGCGCTGGGTTCACATAATTAGTTCCACTTTCTTTTAAAACTAAACTTTTTTTAGCCATTCCATCATTACAGCACTTAGTCTATCTGGTTCACCATTGCATGCATTCCACTTTGAAGCCTACAATCTACTGCAGCAATACCTTCAGTCAGAGTAATATATCAATAACCCATGAGAGTCGTCCAGTAGCCTGAGTATCCATCAGAGACTTGTAATCCTGCACGGGAAGATCAGAGAGACACAAACCATGTTTCCAACTCCCAATTAAATCCTCAAAGTTATGTGTGGATCGAACAACTCGTAGAAAAAGCTCAAGTGGCATTGCCTTTATAGCCTCATTCAGTGCAAACAATTTGCAAGTGCTGTGAGGATTCTTCAGGTCATAACCATGACTCCCAGAGGATAAAGTATCATCCCAATCAGGTGAACTATTTAAGTAACCCCAGAGAAAGTTATGCAGCAACTTTGCACGAATCATTTTTGCAGTAACAAATCCATTAGCACGCATGGCTTCTGCTCTAACAGCTTGGGAGTCAGAACTTACAGGGCAGCAAATCCTCTTAATACCAGTCAGTGTCGGAACCGATTTTTCATTCTTTAATCGAGCTAAGCCTTGGCCACGGTTTTGCATGTCGAAAGATCTCAATCTGTCAGGAATTTGAGCCAAAATTTCAGGAGGTAGAGTTGGAAAAGATTTGTGCACTACTACCTCTGTCGTGGGGAGATGGCAAAAGTTACTAAAACCAGGGACTCTAACATGAAAGCATTTGCAGTGTCCTTCGTCCTGAAGTTTATTTAAAGTACGAGTCAAGGTTTTCATAGCCATTGTTGTAGGTTTGTCCTTATCAAGAATCTCAAGCCACCTATAAAGCTCAACTTTCAGAATGAACTTTTCCTCCTGCACAGTAATAACACAAATGGGTTACATTCCAAATAAATGAATAACTACACAAAAAATTACTCAGTAAAGCCAAACAAAATAGCACAATTAGATTGAAGAAATCAGTGGATAATAGGACCTCTAATCGTTCAAGTATCCTCTGTTCCCTTTGGGCATTAGCTGCAGTCAAAGTAAGACATGGGTACCTAGAATAGGACCGAAGCCTAGAAGTGTAAGACGAGAGAGGAGCTGGAGTTTCTGATGGAGCAACATTTGATTGAATTCGCTTTATATCAAGTTCCGCACCATTATCTGCATCTCCACTCTCACAAACTAAATCCAGTGGATTACTTCCACAAATAAGCTTCTGCTTACTCTCACCACTTCCAGGAGGACTACTGTCAAGTTCTAATCCCACCCATCCACTTTCCATCTTTCCAGGAGTTGCAAACTCTTCTTTGGAGGTCAAAGAATCTAAGTCCGAAATGGCTGCATCTGATTTATCATGAAGAACTTGATCTGTCACACTTTGCTTGGATAGCTCGTATTCATCGCCATCATCTGCAGACTTACCAGGAGGAGTAGTTAATGAACCACCAGTGAAGTTCCCAGATGTCCAAACTCGATAGAGCACAGACCTGTTATAGCTTTCAGCCTGCAGGTGACACCCAAACCTCGAGAACATATTAAGAAGACGAGTATAATTTCCCTTATTATTAATCCCCAGTTGCTTGCAAACCTGGTTAGGAGGTCAACAAAACAACGGAATAAAATTTAAGAAATTAGCATTATGAGTCTATGACATGTACACACGCAAAGGCAGGCATGAAAACAAGCAAATTTAAACACACTATGAAGAAAACTTGAGTAGGCAGAGCACATTAACATTCCACCAATAGAACATGACTATTAAGAATGTACTTATGAAGATTTGTTTTATGTTCACATTTGTTTCATTGTTTACCTATCAATTAAATGATATTGAAAGTTAACCAGCTATAAGCCTAGAACTAAGGCAATACTTACTAGCACTTATTTCCCAACAAAATAGAAAATTAAGCAGCTATAGCTATTAGTCAAGAAGATTTACCACTAACTTGTACATTTTACTTATAATATCTTTATGGAAGAGCTGGGACAAAATCTTAATGAACAACAAAAACAAATAAAATGATCAACAAAGATATGTACAAACCTCAGTAATAGTTAGACCCTTTGTTCCTTTGGCAGCAATCATATCATGTACCTGATGCTCGATGGGAAGCTCTAAAAGCTGTTCAGTGATTTTCCCTCTGTTTCCACATCTCACCGGTTGATCTGTTTCAAAATCATCAGATCCATATAGAACAGGTTTTGGCTGAAAATGCTTTTCATCAAATTTCTTCAATAAACGTAAACAGCTGACATCCTGCAAAAGGTACAAAGACATCAAGTAACAAATTACAAAAGCAATTTATTATTTTCATACAAATAAAAAGTGAGAGTTCATAAATAAACACTAGACTAGAGAAAGTTTAACTAGTGTCTACTCTTACACATTTGCATCAGGAAATGAACCCAATGAAAATCTAAGGTAAAGAAAAGACATATCCTCTCTTTATCAAAAAAAAAAAAAAAAAGACATATCCTCTATAGTGTAAAAAAGTAATGACATGATAAATCCATTGCTCTTATGAATGTCAATTTATGATGGCATGTACTCAAATTTCCATTTAAATGGATTCAAATAGTGCGTAATCATTGTTCCCAAGCCACAGAGAATGACGTACCTTCCTATTATTGACTTCTGTATGGAATTCTTCAACAAGTCGAGCATCTTTCAATCTGTTGCAGATCTGTAGGCGTATTTCACAGTGAGTGATACAATCAAAACAAGTAAAGAGAACATCAGCACCAGCTAAGAAAATAGTACACAAAATATCTGAGAGCTTGTCAACTAGATATTCAACTTACATTTCTCCACTTTCTATGTCCTTCACGTCCTACATATTCAAGAAGTTTTTTAAGGTATGAGACAACGAGGACCTTTGAAAAAGAACATCATAAAATAAAATCAGCATAATGAGTATATGAAATCATCAGAGGAGGTATAAATATTTCAAATGTAATTGACCTTGCCATCAGCTTCTTCAAGTTTATCACAAACAGCTTTCAAGGCACGTAGATAGTCCTTTACGAGGACATCATCTTTGACATGGTCTCCTGCAACACCATCCCAAATTGATGTACATCCATCTGCACTCGTGAGACTCTCCAATGTATCTGTTTTGGTGATCTCGAGTCTTTGTTGAGAATTTAAATGCTTTGCATAACGATATAAATGAATCAAACTGGTATTCACAATGGAATTGTTTTTTGAGCTACTTTCTCCCTCGGTAGAAGCTTCTTTTGTCCTTACAATAGTTGATTTCCTAACGATCAACCCCTGGACTTCCAGGTTCCTCACTACATAGAAGATATTGTTTCCTTTCATGCCAAATTCCTTAGCAAGTTGACTTTGTGTTATTCCATCACTTCTGCCAAAGCACTATATGTGTTAACCATAGAAAAGTATCATCATCATCTGTTCCTTATCAGTTATCCCAGTGTTGGGGAAGTAGCAAATTCTATTCGGCCATTCAAGTCTATCTTAAATTATATTTTGTGTCAAGGCATGTGTTACAGTACAAAATATGTATTTGCCAAATTCTTGGAGTAGCAAAGAAATCATGGGTTCAAGTACAGGCGTGAGCAATATTTTTGGGATAATTCCCATACACTACAACTGAGGGCGAGGGGGGGTGTTAGATGAATGTGGTCCACCCCCAATTACACCCACATAATTATGTGATATACATTGTAGTACCTCTCTCTAACAGTTCCAACTTTTACAAGCAAGTGATTTTTTAACATGAAGTGCATCAACCAATTGAACTATGGATTTTATAACGTATAGTGATTAATCAACAACAAAACACATAATTCATAACAAACGCAGTTGTTAAAACCTTAAAAATATTAACACAACAGAACTTGAGTACAGCTAAATTAATGGTAGAATTGAAACAAAAACTAACCTAGCACTAGCAAGTCGTTCTAGGGCACGCCTTTGAGGTGAAGAAATACCAGAATCAGCGGCTTTAAGGTCATAAAGTCCAACGAAACTATCCCCGAGATTCTCAGCAGCGATAATCTTCAACCCTAACTTCTCAGCTTCCTCGAATGATTCAATAGAAGGGTCTTGAGAAAAAAAGGATGATTTATCATTAACTTTGAATTGAAGACCTGGAATATTGAGAATTCTGTTCCACATTGATTTTTTGACGCCATCACAGAGATTGAGACCAGCTAAAGAGAGAGAATTACGTAGTGTTGGCCATAACTCTGTAAGAGAAATTCCATTAACACCTTGAGAACAGATCTCTGATAGAGCTGCTAAAACGATTGAATCCATTGGTGATGGTGAGTAGCATTTAGGGTTTGATCTTCGAAGAAGAAGAAGAAGAAGAAAGCAGTCTCTGATAATAAACTCTTTGTAGAGAGAGAGAGAGAGAGAGAGAGAGAGAGAG
>MVGT01001148.1:192734-213581 GCA_002174775.1 Macleaya cordata
CAAACCAAAGAAATATTGAAGAAATTCAGCCAGATAAGGTGGGATTAAGTACAGTGGAAACAAAATGCAAACGGAAGCAGAAAAGTACTCAAACACATTAGTGGTAAACTGAAAATGCCGATCAGTAAAAAGGACTCCAAAAGCAACCATAATGAAAAATAAAAGTGAAAGGACTAAAACCACGATACTAACCTGTTCTAAGGTGAGATTTAAATCCCTAGCAATTTTTACACAGTCTGCAAACGAGATCTTTCTGTTTGGATCACCCTTTAGTACACGCTTGAGGAGTTCAGAACGCTGGTCAGCAGTCATAACCCGAACTGAGGCCCATGATCGGTAAAGAAAAACCTGAAACAGAGTTGGCTTTTCATATCGTCGCAGAGGCAAAAAAAAAAAGAAGAAGAAAGAAAATATAAATTGATTGATTCTGAAACAAACACAACAAAGTACCTAAAAAAGAAAGAAAGAAAAGAAAAGGAAGAGTTTGGAAGTCCTGCATTCTACAGGTCACATCCATCAACTCAATTGATAAGAAAAGTAGACTTGTTCTCAACAGTAGACACAGTACAACAAAGAGAACTAGAAACTATTCCAAGTATAGAATCACAAAACGGCTTCAAATTTTATGAAACAGTAGGGTAAGCATGTATGCTTGCTACCATCAATGGAAATGTCAATCACTCAATCCTCAATTGAAGGTCCTAAAAATGACATTCAAAACTGTAAGCAACTGCTATAAAACAAACAATGGGAAATTGTTCTGCAAATTAGGTGACAAAAGTTAAATGTGTCCCTCATGTATACAAATCAAGTCCCACCTATGACCAATGGCAGGGTTCATTCTGTAGCCACCTCTTGATGGGTTGCATCCCAGACGTCATAAACCACAGACATTCCTAACTTCTTAACTCAAGTAATTGTTGAATAAATTGGTTTTCCTGCAAAGTAGGATACCAAATTACCACTTCAGTTTAGCTGTTCATGTTTCCATTTATTCTGCCTCTTGATTAAACTATTATAGGACCTCGGCCACTCCGAATGCTCCAATTGATGCTCAAACAGTCTATTTGTGTCAGTTACAGACAGAATAGTAGCCTATAAATAATAGCATTCATTATAAAGTTCTAATCCACCAAATTGCAAGTAACATCAGAAAGAAAAAATACAGAAAACTTCACCAGAGAAATTTGACACTCTACCTCCTGAACAGCAGAGCCAGGGAATGCATGCACTGCAGCTGTTGGATCAGCTGTAGCGTAACAATACTCCAGAGTCTTCCAGTATATATCAACAGCTTCCTTGTTTGATAGGATAAAGTCATGTCTGATCCTCGGACGAAGATCAGAAGAACTGACACCCAATGACAGTGGGACTCTCGACAAAGGTTCCTCAATGTAAGGTTTAACCTCCATCGCGTGGGTAAGAATCGCATGTGGGGTTATGTCTGCATCTTCTTCATGTCCATCAGTTACTAACCGAATCAACTACATGTCAAAGAGCAAGCAGTTAGTTAAAGGCATGATTCTGTTAAATTGCAAATGGAGAATATAGTGTTGACTCACTGGACAAATTTATGTAGGGACATTTCATCCTATCCCTAAAAGAAGAACACTAAAGTCCATTTGGAGAATGGAAGAAGCAGACCTTCCATCCTCTGCCATACAAGAAAGAACATATCCAGGAGGGACAACACCCATCATCCAAAGGATCAAACCAAAGGAAACTAATAGGTCAGTGTGCAACATGCTTCATACAGACAAAAAGCATAGCTTCTTACGACCACCCTTGAGAGAGTGGTCCTCTTCATGAAATGGAAATAAAGAAGAAAACAAAAAATCCACAATGAGATTAGAGAAGCCTAGTAGGAACTTATTGACAAACAGGAAATGGAATACTTCATGGGGAAATATTATAAGAAAAATGGGAAGTCACAAATTTTGTAAGAGGCATGGAATTCCCAGTTGTTTGAGATTTCTTCTGTAACTAAAGAGTGGCAATTTAAATTGGGTTCACATATTTAGGTCCCTACTCTATCTAATAACTTATGTTTTTTGAGCAATTCCAGCATTAGAGCAATTACAGAATACTGCATTATATCTATTCTAATTGTTTCACCATTGCATGCATTCCCTTTTGAAACCTATAATCTACTGCAGCTCTACCTTTAGTCGGCGTAATATATCAATAACCCATGAGAGTCGTCCAGTAGCCTGAGTGTCCATCAGAGACTTGTAATCCTGCAGGGGAAGATCGGAGAGACACAAACCACGTTTGCAACTCTCAATCAAATCCTCAAACTTATGTGTAGATCCAACTACTTGTAGAAAAAGCTCAAGTGGCATTGCCTTTATAGCCACATTCAGTGCAAACAATTTGCAAGTGCTGTGAGGATTCTTCAGGTCATACCCATGTCTCCCAGAGGATAAAGCATCATCCCAATCAGGTGAACTACTTAAATAACACCAGAGAAAGTTATGCAGCAACTTCGCACGAACCATTTTTGCAGTAACGAATCCATTAGCGCGCATGGCTTCTGCTCTAACAGCTTGGGAATCTGAACTTTCACAGCTGAAAATCCTCTTAATATCAGTCAATACCGGAACTGATTTTTCATTCTTCAATCGAGATAAGCCTTGGCCACGGCTTTGCATGTCGAAAGATCTCAATCTTTCATGAATTTGACCTAAAAGTCCAGGAGCTAAAGTTTGAATAGATTTGTGCAATACTACCTCCGTTGTGCGGCTACTGCCACAGTTAGTAACAACAGGAACACTAATGTGAACACATTTGCAATGTCCTTCGTGCTGAAGTTTATTTAAAGTACGAGTCAAGGTCTTCTTAGCCATTGTTGTAGGTTTGTCCTTCTCAAGACTCTCAAGCCACCTATAAAGCTCAACCGTTAGAATGAACTTTTCCTCCTGCACAGTAATTAACAAAAATGTGTTATGTTCCAAATAATAAATAAAAAATTACTCAGTAAAAGTAAATAAAATAGCACAATTAGATTGAAAGAACAAGTGGATAACGGAAGGACCTGTAATCGTTCAAGTATTCTCTGTTCCCTTTGGGCACTAGCTGGAGTCAAAGTAAGACATGGGTATCTTGGATAGGATCGTATCCTAGATGGGTTAGACAAAGGAGGGGATGGTGTTTCTGATGGAACAACATTTGATTCAATTCGCACTAAATCAAGTTCTGCATCTCCGCTCTCACCAACTAAATCCTGGGGATTATTACTTCCACAAATAAGTATCTGCTTCCTCTCTTTTTTTTGATAAGTAAGCACCTGCTTACTCTCCCCATTTCCATGAGGGCTACTAGCAAGTTCTAATCCCATTCGCCCACTTTCCATTTTCCCAGGGGTAGCAAACTCTTCTTTGGAGGTCAAAGAATCTAACTGCAGCATGGCTGCATCTGCTTTATCATGAAGAACCAGATCCATCACGCATTGCTTGGATTGCTCATCTTCATCGACAACATCTGCAGACTTACCAGGAGGAGCAATTGATGAACCACCAGTGAAGTTCCCAGATGTCCAAACTCGGTAGAGCACAGACCTGTTATGGCTTTCGGCCTGCAGGTGACACCCAAACCTCGAGAACATATTTAGAAGACGAGAATAATTTCTCTTATTATTAAGCCCCAGTCGCTTGCAAACCTGGTCAGAGGTCACAAAACAATGGAATAAAAAATAAGATTTTAGCATTATGACATGCACACAAGCAAAAGACAGAATTAAATACACCAGAAAGAAAACTTGAGTAGGCCTACCTAAAGCACGTTAACACTCCAGTAATAGAACATGGGTATTACGCATGTGCTTTGATGATATGATCTATGCTCACTCTTTTTATTGTTAACCTATCAATTAAATGATTATGCTCCACTCAATTGGTGCAGCACTATTGCAAATCCAAGGAAGAAAACTTGTGTTTTTTGGAAAAGGAAGAAAACTTGTTCAATCTTGTCATTCTTTGATCTAATCTACATGGTTTATTATTCTGTTGTTTGTTAGGGTCATCTTACAAACAACGGTTGTGATTTCATTGATCCGCAATTTATTATAGAATGAAACCTTCAGTTCGTCCCTGGGCAGTGATGCCTTCAGCACTATATCAACAGGGGAACAATGTCCAACAAGCGAAACTAAGGCAATACCCGGTACCACTTATTTCCCATGCAATGGAACATTAATCAGCTATAGCTATTCGTCAAGAAGATTTCCATGGTAAAAAAGTAATGCAGCATGACAAAGTGGATCAACAAGAAAAAAAAAATTAAGGCAATACTTATTAGCACTTGTTTCCTAACAAAGTGAAAATTAACAGGCATAGATATTCATCAAGAAGACTTTCCAGTAACTCGAATGTTTTACTTAATATCTTTACGGAAGAGATGGGGCAAAACCTTAATGAACAACATCAACAGAATTAAGAAACATGATTAACAAATATATGTACACACCTCAGTAACAGTTAGACCCTTTGTTCCTTCGGCAGCAATCATATCATGGATTTGATGTTCGATGGGAAGCTCTAAAAGCTGTTCAGTGATCTGGCCTCTGTTTCCACATCTCAATGGTTGATCTGTGTCAACATCATCAGATCCACATGGAACAGGTTTTGGCAGAAAATGCTTTTCATCGAACTTTTTCAATAAACGTAAACAGCTGACAACCTGCCAAATGTACAGAGATATCACTCAACAAATTACCAAAACAAATTCATGTTTTTTTTTTTTGTTTCTGCGAAGGTAAAGAATTATATATAAAAGAACTTATTTTCATACAAATAGAAATTGAGAATTCATAAATAGAACATAGAAAGCTTAGCTGAGTGTCTACTCTTTACACATTTGCATCACGAAATGTACCAATGAAAAACTAAGCCAAAGAAAAGAAAGAAAGGACATATCCTCTGGCTCTAAAGTCTAAGGTGTAAAGTAAGTAATGACATGATAAATCCATTGCTCTTATAAATGTCAAAAAAAAAAAAAAAAAAGTGTGAATGTACTATAAATTAAGTTGAACAAAAACTAAGAGCCCTTCGGAAGGACGCAACGAGTATCTAGAAAATACTTGTGAACCTAGAAAGGATTTCTAACAGATAAGCTCAACAGAGATACTTTAGCAAAAACATAAGAAACTTAAAAGGAAACATTTTTTCCCCACCAAAGCAGCTCCAGAGCTTCCCTCTCTTCTACGTTACTATCATGATTATCTCTCATCCCTCTATTCTAGCAACAATTTCCCAATAAGATATGGTGAAGGTGCAGCAATCGTGAAAGTGTTTGGTGGAAACAGCAATTGTGATGATGGTAGATGTTGACAGTGGTGGTGCAAGTAGATGTGGTGGTTGTGGCGAGGGGCAGTAATGTTGAAACTGATTGTGGCATGAAAAGGTTGTAATTTCATATTTCATTCAGCAGTTAGCATGAAAAAGAAGTCAAAAATACATTACAAAATAAAATATTCAATTGAATGCAAGACTTGGTTTTTTTCTATCCTATAGAATTGAATGCAAGACTTATAACTGCAGCAAGAGAAAGTCGGAATACTAAGGAGTCCAATCCATTTTGTGCTATCATGTACAATTGCTGTAATGTTGATGAACCAATAGAAACAGCAACTTGCAATTTGTTCCACAGAGAGAGAGAGAGAGAGAGAGAGAGAGAGAGAGAGAGAGAGAGTTAAAGAGGTTTGCCACCTGCAACCTGCTGTGTTCTGATCTCATAATCACCCACAATAACAATCTCACATGACAGCAAAAAGTCGATTCAAGTAGAATTGTTCCCCAAGCCATGAATAACGACTCACCTTCCTGTTCACTTCTGCAGGGAATTCTTCAACAAGGCGAGCATCTTTCAGTCTGTTGCAGAGCTGTAGATGCATTTCACAGTGAGTGATATAGTCAAAACAAGGAGAGAGGACATACGCACCAGCTCAGAATAAAAATTATGCAAAGACTAAGATCAACTTACATTTCTCCAGGCTCTATGTCCTGGAGTCCTTCGATAACCAAAAGCCTGTTTAATATCTGAGACAACGAGGACCTTCAAAACAGAAGATCATAAAACAAATTCAGCATAACGGGTATATGAAATCTTCGGAGAAGGTATAAATATTTCAAATGTAATTGACCTTGCCATCGGCTTCTTCAAGTTTATCACAAACAGCTTTCAAGGCAGGTAGATAATCCTTTACGAGGACATCATCTTTGACATGGTCTCCTGCAACACCATCCCCAATTGATGTACTTCCATCTGCACTCATGAGACTCTCCAATGTATCTGTTTTGGTGATCTCGAGTCTTTGTTGAGAATTTAAATGCTTAGCATAACGATATAAATGAATCAAATTGGTATTCACAATGGAAGTATTTTTTGAGCTACTTTCTCCCTCGGTGGAAGCTTCTTTTGTCCTTACAATAGTTGATTGCCTAACGATCAACCCCTGTACTTCCAGGTTCCTTACTACGTAGAAGATATTGTTTCCTTTCATGCCAAATTCCTTAGCAAGTTGACTTTGTGTTATTCCATCACTTCTGCCAAAGCACTATATGTGTTAACCATATAAAAGTATCATCATCATCTGTTCCTTATCTTATCCCAGTGTTGGGCAGTAGCAAATCCTATTTCGACATTCTAGTCTATCTTAAATTATATCTTGTGTCAAGGCATGTGTTACAGTAGAAAATATGTATTTGCCAAAATCTTAAGAGTAGCAAAGAGATCATGGGTTCCAGTCCAGGCGCTAGCACAATTTTTGAGATAATTCCCATACACTACAACTGAGAAGGAGTGTTAGATGAATGTGGTCCACCCACAATTGCACCCCCATAATTATATGATATTGTAGCGCCTCTCTCTAAACAGTTCGAGCTTTTACAAGCAAGTGGTTTTTTTTTAACATGAAGTGCATCAACCAATTAATCAACAAAAAAAACACATAATTCATAAGAAACCCAGTTGTTAAAACCTAAAAAAGGAACTATTATTATCAAAACAAAACTTGAGTAAATGTAAATTAATGGTTGAATTGAAACAAGAACTAACCTTGCACTAGCAAGTCGTTCTAGGGCACGTCTTTGAGGTGGAGAAATTCCAGCATCAGCGGCTTTAAGATCATAAAGCCCAACGAAACTATCTCTGAGATTCTCAGCAGCGATAATCTTCAACCCTAACTTCTCAGCTTCCTCAAAAGATTGAATTGAAGGATCTTGAGAACCAAAAGAGGATTTATTAGCTTCGAATTGAAGACCTGGGATATTGAGAACTCTATTCCAGATGGCTCTTTTGACGCCATCACAGATATTGAGACCAGCTGAAGAGAGAGAGTTGTGTAAGGTCGGCCATAACTCTGCAAGAGAGATTCCATTAACACCTTGAGAACAGATCTCTGAAAGAGCTGCTGAAACGATTGAATCCATTGGCGAGTAGCATTTAGGGTTTGATCATCGAAGATGAAAGCACTGTCTAAGGGACACCAGGGAGAGAAATGTGGAGACGACGACGGATTTTTTTTTCTATTTTCGCGATAGCGGGGGCGGGTAACGGAAACAAAAGAATTTAGATCCGCAGTAGCGCTGTTTGGACCGACCAAGAGTTGAGCCAGATGCTCATGTGGCATGGTCAGTACTACTGTCATGTAAGTTGTAAACCCTTCTAAAATATATTTGGGAGGAAAAAAGTGGTGGATCCTTCACTTCCACGTAAGCGGCACCACTTCTATAAAAATGTCACCACCCATTTAGCTTTAACCATGTAACACCCAAATGTGTTTACCCTCTGCATAGATAGTATACTTCATTTTTACACTTTATTTACACCAGTGTAGTTTGTGGATCTCTATGGAGATGATTTAAGGGTTCATTTCTTGTGAGGAAATTATCATGTTCATCATTTTTATCAAAAATCATATTATTCTAAAACTTTTAATTTTGTCAAAAAATTATTAAAAATTTTAACTTTTTAAACTATACGCATATAAATATATACAGACGTTTCGTAGGCGCTCTAAAATTTAAAACATTTTTGAATTAGTAGCTTCGACGCTCCTACTTTTGTTCTTGCTTCTGCTCCACATCTGGTTACTTTAACCCAACCAAAGTTGACTAAACTTGAAGTTAATCAGGCTTTGGGTTTGAACTATGTTTTGGATTTGGTTTGACGTACCCCAACATGAGTCCAAATTCATGCAACCAACACTAGCCCCAATTTAGGCAGGTTTGAAATTTGCCTGGCTCTGTTTATTGTCAACTTTATGTGGTTTAACTAGTTTGATTGTTGAACTTGATCCGTACTAATCGAGTTGGCATGGTCCAATAGGTCTAAATAAATGTCCATTATCCCTCAGTGTAAATGCAACCCCACAACAGTCAGTCAATGAAATGCCATTATGCCATTAATTGTTTGTTGTGATCCAAACAAAAGCATTATATCTAAAGGAGGACAATTCATCGCTCATAAATTGTCTGATGCACTAATATTAATTGTCCAACCAAATGAAATCACAATGAATTAACTCTCAATTGGACATCGTGTGGTTGCAGCCACGGTGGTGGTGGTGGCGGCGGCTACATGTAGTGGCGGTAGTGAAGTGATGACTGTGATGGTTGTAGTGAGGTGATGGTGAGGGGAGAACGAGAGAATAATTCTATTTCCTTCAATTCCACAAAAGTTCATTGAGTTTTGATTGCGCTTGAATGCTATAAAATCGGGCGAGTTTTGCGAAATCGGACGAGTTTTGCAAAATAATAAAAATTTCATTGTTTATTTAAAATTTAAATTATAAGGAATTGAATTTGTGTAACAAATAATTGCTTTTAACGTAATTTTGTATAATATAAACTTTGTTGCACCTCTAAAATATAATTATGTTGAATTGATAGAAATGAACATAATTTAATAGAATAAACTTTCTTGCAATCAAACGCAACCAACTATTTGCATATGAGCCTTTAGCTCAACGGTTGTGTATAAAAATTGTTGGTTGTGAGGTTATTGATATCAAACACTCCGAGCTTAATATTGTTGTTAATTAGTTTGTCACATATAATTTGCCATTATGTATAAGTACATTGTTGATGGTAGTGTATCTTCGTCAATTAGTGATGACATTTTTGTATGTTGTGGCCGGAGATCTTTCCCTTCACCCTGACCTCTTGTTTTGGTGGCATGCGACCTCTCTTCATTATAGATGAAGATGTTTATGACAGTTTATATGCGCTTCTCACATATTGGTTAATAGGTATAACCCTGTGCCGGAGGCACGGAGTAATATTTCGTCTGCCTCTACACATGTGCTATACGCGTGTGATTAGGCAAGTTAGTTGTCCATTCTTCTACACGTGCTTTGCGCGTGTGATTTGGATGTCTAAATACGCTTCCCGCATGACCTACTGGAAAGAAAGATGGAGTGAAAATTTTAAAAAGAAAAGAAAGAAATAGGGTTTGAGAGGGAGGAAGAGAGATGGAAAGTGAAAAAAAGAAGTAAGAAATAGTGTTCACCTATTATTGGAACAGTCAAGTACTATTCACTAAACTTTCATAGCGATCACCAAGATTGCCCGATGATGAAATTTGGACTGCTTTTGTCTTCAAGATGGTTACTGTACAAAAGACAGTCCTGAATTGTTATATAGATAGTGTATCTATGCTTTCGATGCAACTTCTTGGATACGTTATCATGATGAAGCAATCAAGCAGGGGCAGTGAAAATTTGGTTGACAAGGGCAATCTCGTAAAACAACGCATCACTGGGGTTACTTAATAAAAATATCAAGAATATCTTCCTAGGAGGAAGAGAGAGAAATAGCAAGTTTTAGGTTAAAAACATCGGATAGGCTGTCCAAAAAAAAAAAGTGGGACCCCTACTTGATCCCAGGGGAAAAAAAGAATAGCTGCAGCCTCGGAGTTACCTTAGGCTTGGAACCAAACCTGTAGATCTGCCGAACCTATTTGACACGTGTAATTAATTAATTGGATCTAAACAAGTTAAAGAAAGATTTTCGAGAAATTCTTTTTTTCTTTCACTTTTGTTTGCTCTGCCAACAAAAACGAAGATCTGCGGGCGCGACTTGGATGAGAGAAGATTTCGAGCTCTGTAAAAAAAATAAACAGGTGTAAGTTAGAGAGAGAAAGTTTTTAGAGAGAGAAAGAGTTTAGAGAGAGAAAGGGGTTACCATCAAAATCTACATATTCTCCCTCTCTTTCTTGTTTCTGATTTCAGAGGTTTTTGTAACCACTGGGAGATTCGATTAATTTGCCGATCTTTTCGACTCAACAAAAGAAGAATCCTCCAAATAGTTTCACTTTCTCTCTCTAAGTTTTCAGTCTGGGCGAAAACAAATGTTCTAGATTTTCAAGGTGAGTTTTAAAAAAAAATTTAAGAGAAGATCTTTCGGTAGACGAAAAATCATTCAGTTTTGTTGAATATAATAATGGTTTATTTATATTTGATAATTGTTTTCAATTGGGTATTCGTTATTATTGAAGATTTTGGTAGGTTTTTTTTTTTAATTCATACAATATTTTAAATTATTTTCTTACCGAAGTTTGTAATTTTTGTTTCCCAAGGAGATCTCTCCATGTTCATCATTTCAAACAAGAAAGAAATTTTGCTTTGTTTCTTAAATCTTTCTTTTCCATCTGGGTATCTATTTTTTTTTCTGCTCTATCTTAGTGTTCCCATTTTCAGATTTTCAGTTTCTCTCTCTAGAAATCTTTCATCTACTGTTTAAACATTTGGGTTACCAATTTCATCCTTAATTTTTTTTTCAGAATAAAAAACCCATTTAGATTTTGTTTTTTTGGTCCTCCTCTGTCTTTTCTTTTGCCTTATTAGTAAATTTTTCTCATTTGTCTTTGCATTTTTTTATGGACTTGGGTTTTTTTAAATTTTTTTTTTTTTGGACTTGGGTATTTAGATTTTTAATTGCAACTTAGAACTTGAGATGAAGAAAAGTTCTCTTTTTATGGAAAAAAAAATGGATCTGCTTTTACATCTTGTTGTCATAATTAAGAAAATCTGCCCCTTTTTGAAACCTGATTTCTCTGTGAAGGGGAAAAGAATAACTTGGTAGTCATGATTTCTGCTTCAGATCTTGTCTCTCAGTCACAACTACTTTACTTTTAACTTTTATGTTCTTCTTTCTTTTTTAATCTGTATGTTCAGATAAGATAAGAGGTGTTAAAATAATTCTAATTTAACAAATCTTATCTCTTGTTTGTTTATTTTGATTACCTAATCTTCATTTTTTTTTTCATGTTTTTTAATGCAGGCCTGATTTTGATTGACTGAAAATGGAGGGAGATTCATTTTCAGGCCTTGGTAATAATGGAACCCAAATAGATAATAAAGTTCTACAGACATTTCAGAAGAGTTTTGTTCAAGTTCAAAACATCCTAGATCAGAACAGGTTGCTCATAAATGAGATTAACCAGAATCATGAATCTAAGATCCCTGATAACCTGAGTAGAAATGTGGGTCTGATCAGAGAGCTTAATAACAACATCAGAAGGGTTGTTGATCTTTATGGTGATCTTTCATGCTCTTTCACTAAATCCATGGAAGCTTCATCTGAAGGGGAATCTGCTGGGACCCTGAAATCGGACGGAAAACCCGGCCAAAAACGAATTAGGCCCGGGTAGTAGCTCAATCTGATCGAATCAATCCGTAGAAGCTCTGTAGCGATTATCATACAACGTAAGAGAAAAAAAAATTACGACATCGTTGCTAGTTTAATTGAATCAGGTTGTATCACTCTTCTGTATCAGTGATAGAATAGATGTTTCGCCTTACTTGGTGCAGTTCATAGAAATATTAGGTCAATAACTCTGTAATTCTATGTAACTGTGTGTTATTTAATGGAAATTAAGCCTGTTGTCTCCCCAAATTTCATGTTTTAATGTTTTTCTCTTCAAACTAGTTGAATTATGCATTGATTGATAACTTTAAGATTATCTGTAATTAGCTTCATGAATCATGAACCCAATTTGGATTTCATAGAAAAGTAATCAAGAGCTTGTTCTTTTAGGAACTAAAGATTGTTTTTTCTCTTCAAACTAGTTGAATCACACATTGATTGATAATTTTAGGATCATATGTAATTAACTTGATGAGCCCAATTTGGAATTCATTTAAGTAATCAATAGCTTTTGTATTTTCATCTTATCCTCACCTTTGTCAAAAGGTTGAAATCTAATTTTGGTTTTCATCATTTTCTTTTCTCTATCATTCTCCTGTGATGAAGTCTTTACCTTTACTTATGGAAACTCTTCATGATGTCCTTTATTCTTTTCCCATCTCAGTTAAAGTGATTGATTCCCTTACTAGGAGGACTAAACTAAAGAGGGGGTAAGAATATCCTGTTTCAAGTCCTCCATGATATCTCTTATGGGCTCACTCTCTCTCTCTCTCTCTCTCTCTCTCTCTCTCTCTCTCTCTTTCTCTTAGAGTCTCTGTTCATGATCTTCAGTTTGTATTGACCAGGAGGGAAAATATATACTTTTCTGTAAAGACCTGCAAAACTAGTGGGATTTCTTGAATATGTTTTGGTAGCATAATTATAATATTTTTCAGTTTCAAATCACACAACACCTAATAGAATTTCAGGTGTACATCCATTTCTTTTAAATTGTTTTAAAAAAGAAGAAGAAGAAAGGAAGACTAGAATCTTAAGGAAAAGATGATGAGCTTTTTGACCAATTCTTTTGTTCTCATTGATGGCAATATCTTGTTTGGTGTTTGATATAAGTGAAGAAAAGATAATAAAAAGAAAGATAAAAAAGGAAAAAAGAAAAAAGTAGCTTATTAGGTAGACTAAGATAAAGCACTAGAGTTCTAGGAGACAGACACATATCTATAAACAGTTACCCTCACAATAACAACACAGGGGACCCCATAGTTTATGTTTGGAGATTGAATTGAACTTCACCACACTCCTTTATTTCTTTTCTTCTTCTTTTTGCCCCCTCTTTTGTGTTTGGTCTTTTGTGCAATAATGCCCTTCAAAACTCTTTCTCTCTCTAGCTCTCTCTCTCTCTATACCTGATTGAGAAACTGCTTTTTATGGATGGACCCATGCACTGTTTGCTTTTTCTTTTATTGTTTGGTTTCTAAGAATCACTGCTTGATTGTGAAATTAGGAGAAAGACCCACATGGGTGATTGCTTGAAATAGCTAGCTTTTAGTTTAGATCTGTAGAAATTGTGATTTGTGGTGTTTACTTCCTCTGATTTAGCACTCATATGGAATGAAGTAAGAAGTTAAGATCTATCACATAAAGCTTTGGTGATTAACCATGTTTAGGCTAGTATCTGATTCCATACTTCAGCCTATTTGACTTGAACAGTTGAACCACCCTCCCTCTTTCTCTCTCTTATTACTAGATAAGCTATCCATAACAATTTGTGCTTTGTAGAATAGTTTACTTATTCCTTTAGAGCATCCACATTGATTGAAATTTTTAGCAAATTTGTAAATTTTTCAAGCACACTAGGGTGTGCTAAATTTGCAATTTACCATAGTGAAACCTTGACCACGGCTAAATCTAGCATACAAGGAAAGGAATTTGCAAATTTGCATGGGACGGGACCCAACCTTGGGCTGCCCTCTTGGGGGGCCATCTCTTTTTTTTTTTTTTTTAAATCCCTGTTTTTTTCATCTGCCAACGGTTTTGCAAATTCTCACAACACCACCACTTCGGATCCTTATTTGCAAATAGTGTAGTCCCCACCAAATTTACCTTAGGAGATTGCATATTTAGCGATCACCACTATGGATGCTGTTAGAACATCTCCAATACTAATGTGAATGTGGTAAAAAGTGGTTTGCCACATGGAAATAATATACATTCATCCCAAAAACCTTTCTCCAATCAGGGCCGTATATGAGATTTTGGGGGCCCAAAGCGAAATCCTAAAACGGAGCCCCATAGATAAACTAAAAAAATAACTTCCCAATTTTTTTTAAAATTGCGATAATAAGAAATCGTTACAAATTTAAACTTAAAAAATATAAAATTTAGTCTTTATTTATTTATTTAAATGTGTGGCACCCATGTTACTTTAGAGCTGCCTACATAGCATAATTAAAAAAAATACGTGGAGTTAGTATAGTTCAGATTCTCATAAAATTTTATAAATAAAAGTACAAAATAATAAAATAGCTAAGGTTAAAAAATCCTAATAGAACCTTGAAAAATAAAAAAGAAAAAAGTGATGCATAACAAAGAATACAATTTGTTGAATTGTTATTATAATATATTTAAGAGTTTCTATATATTCTAAATAAATAATTAGGAGTTTCCATTCTAAATAAACAAAGAAATAGAAATGGGTACGATTTCCATACAACTAAGAGTATGATAATAAAATAATAAATTAACTCATGTAGGGCCCACATGAAATGCATCAAGGGGTTGATTTTTGGAGAGGATGATCTACATGGTGAGAAAACATACTCACCTGAAATCATCTGGTTCTAAAACTTCTAACCTCATAAATCTGCCCCTGTAAATCAACGGTCAAAATAAAAGTTTAAAACTTACCAAATTTTTGAGGGTTAATTTGAGGGGGTTAGAAGTTTTAGAACGAGCTGAGTTTTTAATATGATGATATACATAGTGAGGAGAACATCCTCTCCAAAAANAACGAGCTGAGGTTTTAATATGATGATATACATAGTGAGGAGAACATCATCTCCCAAAATCAGCTCCTGTATGCATTGTATGTGGGTTCTACATAAGGGGGGTTATATAAGAGGTGCTATATAAGGGGGCTATAAAACCTCACTCTATATATATATAAGTAACATGTAATTTTGGGGGCCCTCAAAATTTGGGGGACCCTATGCGGTTGCTTATGCCGCATATGTTCAGATACGGCCCTGCTCCAATGCTAACGTGAAGAAAGTCTTGGATGGTGACATGACAATGGTTATAAACTTAGAATAGACATTGTGAAGGGCAATGTCTAGTTCTAGACATTCAATTCACTATGTCCTCCTATCCTAGTCAGCACATGTGAACAAAATAATTTTGTCTCATTAAAAAGGTAGTTTTGTCCCATTTAAAAAAGTAAAAGCCACGTGAGTAAGAAAAGGCATTTAAGAAATTTTCATTGGAGATGCATTCTTGTTTTAATACCTATTGTGATGTTATTCCTACCATATAAGAGCATCTCCAATGCTAATGTGGTAAAACTTGACCGCCACGTAGTAAATAGATATTTGCTTTAAAAAACCTTTTTCAATACTAATGTGAAGAGAAATTTGAAAGCTTGCTGAAGAGAAAAAGGAAAATTTAGTATTTTTATTTATGTTTTACGAAAGAAAATAGATTTTGAAAGGTCCATGTTTTATGTTTGTCGAATTTCGTGTCAAAGGTAAACTCAAGATGGTCAATGTAACTTGAGTTAGAGTCTAGTGAGTCTCGGTTCACTTCGNAATCGAATAAGTCAATACTCTTGTTAGAGATTTTTGTTGTACTCTTATCGCCTTAGTAATTTTTAATTAGGTGATAGTGTGATCCTTAACCATAGTCACATTGACATACGGTTAAGTTCATTAACTGTAGGGTGAATTTAGACTTTCAGATTTTATTTTGATTTGTTGATTAAGATGCGAAGACATTGTCAAGTCAATTGTCTAAAAATAGATGATGGGCTTCACAATATCTTTCCATTTCACCGATGTCAGCCTATTATTCTGCCAGATCAACTTCTAGTTTGCCTTCACATTAGCATCAAAGAAGTGTGTTTGAAATAAAAAAAGTATTTTTCCTACGTAACATCCACTTTTAATCACATTCACGATTGCATTACAGATGCTCTAAGTAAGACATTGCCTTTGGCAACGTGCTACATAAGAAGCACAAGACATTTGCATTGGAGATGCTCTTAGTGATTCAAATTTAGCAAAGAACAAGCCTTCATATGCCCGTGCAAAGCACCAAAAGGCAACATGATTGGTGGGGTGAGGCGTGGGTGGGTGGATGGTGGTTCTAGAGCTAGATGGGTTTTAATGAGAGGTAGATTTAATAGGGTTTATTTTCTTATAAAATTCCAATCAGGGCAAGTCTAGTACTCTAGTGGGAGTCCTTTAATCTAATCCCTTGATCTATTAGAGAATGGATTAAGAAATCCATGTTGGCTAGTAGAGAAGTTCTTAAAAATAGAAAAAGAGAGAGAGCAAAAAGAGAAAGAAAGAAAAGAGAAACAAATAGAGTTAGTTGCATATTTTTAGGAAAAAAATGTATGCGCTTTTAGATCAGTGCAAAGTCACTCCCGCTCATCCAAGCACCTCTCCACTAGCGATCCGCTATTTAGTGGAAAGGCTAATAGATTGGTTGATTAAGAGATCCCACTAGCCAGCACAAAATCCATTGTTCTATGGATCAACCGATCCACTAGACTTGCAGTCAGAAAATCCAACAAACCTTTATTAAGATTTTGGGCAGCCAACTCAAAACTAATTGGCATTGAGTGGAGTGACCCAGGATCTTTATATATTAGTTGCAATACTTTTATATCCTCATGTGGGACTATTCTCAAACGTCTTCTCATGTGTGGCATTATTTTGAGCATAACACGTGGAATCTATTGGTAACATGGAGCTCGTGTGGCCTTTGGGTGCAGAGGTAGCTTGATGACGTTCTCTCTTCAAGTAGAATTTTGCATGTGCTCCTGATTACAGTTAGGCTAATAGAGGAACGTTTATTAATGTGAAAGATGTTCCAACACCTTGTTCCTTGTATAGTCCAAATCAATTATAGTGTTCTTATTCTCCCTCTCATTTGGATCAATGTGAAGTTTCCAATCTGGACTGAATTTGTCATAATAGTTCGTCATAAGAAGTAGGTCGTTGAACTCATTCTCTTTTTCGACTGCAACTATTGTCTCGTAGCACCAACAACGAGCAATATTAGAAGGTGTTGGTCTATAACATTATTGTATTTAGGTTTTAAATATATGTAGACGTAGACATAGAATCCGTTTCACGTTCAACATAACTTTTTTTCGTTTAAATTTGCGTTTGCAAAATTCGAAAAGTCCACCAATGTGGCTTAAAAAAATAGAGAATCATATTTGAATTAACCCACAACCACCAACCAAAATATATTTCTACAAAATATTAATTGAGAATAAAGAATATCTCTTTATGGGATTTGAATTAACCCAAAACCACCAACCACTAAAGCTAAGGACTTTGGTAGGCATTTGATTAATAAAGGTTCTACTAAGAGCATCCACAGTGTTGTAGGGTAAAAAGCCATTTTACCCTACTGTTTTTTAGCCTACAAGACCCACATCCACAGTGGGGAGTGTTTTAAAAAAATTTAAAAAATTAATAAAAAACCTAAACTGAGGACAAAATTGACATTTAAAAAATATATATATATTTTAAAAAGCCAGGCGTTGTCCCTGGACCACGCCTGGAATCAAACGTAGTGTTAGCACTACGCCTGGTTTTTATAATTTTTTTTAATTTTTATAATTTTTTTTAAAATTTTTTATAATTTTTATAATTTTTTTATAATTTTTATAATTTTTTTATAATTTTTTTAAAATTTTTAAAATTTTTTAACCCATCAATTAAAAAAAAATTTAAAAAATTTAAAAAAAAAAAAAAATTTGGGGGTGGAGCAATCTCCACGCCCAAATGCCCCATGCAATTTTAAAAATTTAAAAAAAATTGGGGCGTGGCTTTACCTCCACGCCCCGTTTCAAACGCCATCATACCTCTACGCCCCATTTCGGACGTGGTGCCAGATCCACGCCCCGTAAAATAATTTGCAGATGAGTCTGGAGAAGGCCAATTTTAGCCTATCTCCGAGCCTCGTAGGCTAAAATTCTTATTTTCCCCTACCCACTACTCAACTCAAATAAGGTAAAAAGGTATTTTAACATACCACTGTGGATGCTCTAAACTTCCTTATTTTAGCTTACAAGAAATTTCACACATAAGAGTGATCAATTTCATAGGAAAACAATATAGACATCAATTACAACAAATTATGTAATGTGCATTTATGATTTTTGTAAGATAATTAGGTATCACATCCTTTTTAGGTTACTTGTTCCCTAAACCCACCTCTGACTACGTGCCCATATCACGTCTACGTGATGTGCATTTATTACATACTTTGTGAGGAGAGTCACTTCCTAAAGGTGGTGCAAAAAATACTTCCTAAACCCACCTCTAACCACGTGCCCATATTGTTAGACAGTGAAGGGATCAAGTGGGTCCTCTGCCTCTCAGATTCGAGCTCATGTGGTTTGAATACCAAAGTTTACTGGGAATAATGGATAATTGGTGGAACGCGATGACTCTGACCAAGGAGCATGGTTTTATTTTTTTACAGCAAGTTGAGAAGCCTTAAGGAAAAGATTAAGTCGTGGAACACCTCCACTTTTGAAAGACTGGAAACCAAAGCTAGAGATCTACTTCAGAAGATCAATGATTTCGACCTTAAGGAGGAGTTCTCTCTACTCTCAGTAGAGGAGACAACAAGCAGAACAGGTGCAAGATCCAAGTTTATGAAGGTTAAGAAGATGGAAGCAATCAGTTGGAATAAAAAATCTAAAGATAGGGAGATCAAGGAGGATGACCAGAATACAGCTTATTTTCATCGTAAAGCTAACGACATGCGTAGGTCAAACTTTATCTCTAGGATTTAGATTGGTGATGAGGTATATGAAGAGAAAGATTACATCTTTGCCAATGTAGAAGACTATTACAAAAAGTTATTATCTGAGGAGAGTATTTGGCGACTATCGTTAGACAGACTAGATTTTGACTCTATCACAAATGAGCAAGCAGAAAACTTGGAGAAGGCTTTTGAGGAGGAGGTCATTATAGCCCTGAAAGGTTTGGGAGGAGACCAAGCTCCAGGTCCTCACGGCTTCCTAATTATTTTATTAGAAGATGCTGGCACTTTCTGGGCAATAAAATTCAGGGGGTCATCAGGAACTTCCATGAAACGGGGTACCTAGACTGGCGTTTCAATTCTACTACTTCCTAGTTTGATCCCAAAGAAAGAAGGTGTGAAAAATATCAAGGACTTTCGGCCAATCAGTTTGCTAAGAAGTATTTATAAAATTGTTGCAAGGGTTCTAGTGGATAGACTCAAAGGAGTTATGGAGGGCCTCATCTCAGGCACTCAAGGGGCATTCATTCAAGGTCGACAAGTTCTGGATGGGGTCTTTATTGCAAATAAGTGTATCGAAAAAGCTTACGATCATGTCAATAAAGACTTTTTACTGTATCTTTTGAAGAGAATAAGTTTCAGTGCGAACTGGAGAAACTGGATTAAAGTCTGTACCTCTACTATGAAGATGTCGGTGTTGATCAATGGTGCTCACTCAAAGCAATTCAAAACGTACATATAGAGGCATAAGTTAGGGAGACGTTTTGTCCAGAGATTACCCACCTTGAATTTGCTGATGATACGTTGTTATTCTTACAGGGCCATCCCAAGTATGTGACCAATCTTCAAGGTATCCTTTGGTGCTTTAAAATGGTATCAGGGTTAAGGGTTACCTTCAGCAAAAACACGTTGTTTGGTATAGGGAACGAGGCACGAGTGGATAGCATTGCAGCCATCTTGGGCTGTGATAAAGGGAGATTACTAGCTACCTATCTCGGGATCCCTCTATGAGCTCAATACAGTCGAAAGCTATTTGAGATCCGGTTAAAGAAAAGGTTAGACGTGAATTGGCAAAATGGAAGCAGAAATGTCTATCAAAAGCTGCCAGACATACCCTTGTCCTCAGCTGCCTCGCAAGCCTACCGATTTATTATATATCATTGTTCACTATATTGACATCAGTGGCGGAGGAACTGGAGAAGATCATTCGTGACTTCCTGTGGGGCTCAACTACTTGGTCTGCAAATTCAAACAAAAAGGAGGTTTAGGCATTCGAAAATTAAAGCTCATGAACCAAGCCCTTCTTGGGAAATGGTTATGGAGATGGAGTGGAGTAGAATAGTTTGTGGAATCCAAGTATGGACGTTCCTCAAATAGTTTTGACATAGTAATGCCTAACAATATGTATGGGGTATCAGTTTGGCATAGAATTACTAACATATAGCATCTTCAAACAACAAATGAGATTTTCGGTCGGTGATGGTACTTAAGTGAAATTCTGGCACGACGTATGGTGCGGAGATCAACCATTAAGGTCCAGGTTTCTGATGGTTTTCTCCAAGACTAGAAACCTGGAGGCATGTGTATCGTATGTCATGCGTGTTACAGAGGCAATGACTGGGAGCTAGATGAACTTTCTAATTTGATGAACTTACTCGGAACTTTCAAAAAAGGGTCAGGAGGAACGTGACAGTAGGATATAGAAACCTGATGAAAAAATTTATTCTCGTTGAAATATTCTTATGAAAAAGGGACTTCGATCAATGACTGGGAGCTAAAGTTAGTCGAATTAAAAAAAATCACTTTTGAAGTATGACCAGTTATTCAATTTGAAAGAGATTCTTTATGGACATCTAGTTTGAAAGAGTTTCTTTATTGACACCAGTTATTCAGTTTGGGACTTGGAATGGAGTCGAATGTCTAAAAGAGTTTCTTTACCGACACCTAGTTTGAAAGAGTTTATTTATTACTTTAAAGACTGGGGCGCTTTTAAAATATCTTTTTTTTTTATTATAACTAATTTGAAAGAGTTTCTTTAGAGGTGTTAATTGTGCCGTGCCGGCACGGCACGGCACGGCACGGCACGCTTAAAAACCGGCACGGCACGGCACGGCACGAGACCTAATCGTGCCGTGCCGGCACGACTAAGGTAACCGTGCCGTGCCGTGCCAAGCCACACGGCCCACTAGCACGAGCACGG
>MVGT01001148.1:215963-226365 GCA_002174775.1 Macleaya cordata
AAAAATGGATATTGGCACGATTAGGCACGGTTAGGCACGGCTATGGCACGAGTTGGCACGCTAATGGCACAGTTATGGCACGATCAGACACGCTAATGGCACGATTGAGCACGCTAATGGCACGGTTAGGCACGGTTGATGGTGGCACGGTTGCTGGCACGGTAACTGACACGTTAATGGCACGATTAGACACGGCTAATGGCACGACTAATGGCACGGTAAGGCACGGTAGGCACGACGTGCCGGCACGGCACGGCACGGCTTGGAGCGTGCCGTGCCAATGTGCCGTGCCGTTCCCAGTCATTTGTCTTCATGGCACGGCACGGCACGACACGGTTATTAATCGTGCCAGCCGTGCCTCGTGCCGTGCCGGCACGGCACGCTACTTAGCCGTGTCGTGCCAGCACGGCACGGCCCACTTAACATCTCTAAGTTTCTTTATTGACACCTTCAAATTGGTTATGAGCTTATGGCCATTTTTCTCAATTTAACTAAAATCTAAAATTATTTAAGAGAACCACGCGTCTCATAGTTTCTTTTTTAAACAATCATAGAAAAAGAAGTTGGGATTGAAAGGGTTTTCATAGAGAACCCAAATATGATGAAAGAGAATAATCTTTAGACAAACTATATAACTCATTCACGTGCAGAAGATAGAAGAATAAGAAAGAACTTGATAAACAAGAACATTAGATATTTTTGGCATTATCGTCTTCGTTGTTGTTTTCGATCGTAATTTCTTCTCATTCTCTCTTTCTATTTTTTATTTTATTTTACTTCATAGATCTGATTTAAAGATTTTTTAGGTTCATTTGGTGAGCTAATTGTGCCAATGGTTAATGAAACTCCTCTTCTTCTATTTGAAATGCCCACCTTTTTTTTAATGACTCACTATTATATGTAATACTGCAATCTATATGGGAATATTGAGACGTAAATGATTTAGTAAGAAAAGTATTGTATGTGAGTCAAGTTCTATTATAAAGAGGGTATTTGAATCAATATATATATATATATTTTGTATTATCATGATATATATACACAAACATATATTTTAAATGTGTTATTATTCATGCAAATACTTTTTATATTCATGCAATATGTGAAAAATTAACTCAAAATAATTTTACAGGGAATGTTGTTTCTTGTCTTCAGTTTGCAACTTATAATCCCACTTGAAGCTATATACATGAAATTTGTTGATACTATTTAAATTTTTTTTTGAGTTATGAAATAGTGAAAATGATCATTTCTTTTAAAAATATTTCCTTACTCCGATTATTCGAGATCGTTCCACGAGAATAAGTGAAGACAAATGAGCTTTTTTTGTATAAGGCATTTTTTGTAGTGAGTCATCTTTGATTTACTAGTATATTTTTATGTCATTTTTGGTTCTTATAGTTTGGAGATCTACTGAATTCTTAACACTGATTTCAGTTAACTTAATAATTTTTTCAATTTAAATTTTACTACTTATATATGGGACGAATCAACAAAGGTTTATTATGAATCAGTAATAGTTGAAAGAAGGAATCAGAATTTACAATGACTTATAAACTTTATTGATGATGAATTTTAACAATTACAAATTAGTTACAGATTTGTTGAAAAAAATCAGTTGAATATGCATACGGTTTTTAGGTTTGATTTGAAAACATTACATATTTGGAAACTTCTGAAAAAAATTATTTTTTATTAATGATCGACTTATGTACAAAGAAGGACGTAGGACGTGAAAAAAACAGATATAGAAAGGGAAACGATGAAACATATGTTGTCATGAGTAACTGACGTAGTGCCTTCTTTATGCATTTATAAAAGTTTAAATTGTAAAAAAATATATAAATTTGTGCTTTAGAGTTCCATAAATACTTATATAGTCTGGTTGGACAAGGGATTTGGGGGAGGGATTTTGTGGGGGCCAGGGATTTGGTGGAAAAATCATGTTATATTTTTTCTCAAAATCCCTGGTCCCCACAAAATCCCTCCCTAAAATCCCTTGTCCAAATAGACTAATAAAATATTACTAATTTGTACTAAAAAAACCTTACCATTTAAAAGATCTGCTATTTACCTAGGATTCGTGAAGTATCTTCGTATACATTAAACTAAACGAAACATATTAGAAGTACCAATATCACCTAAGTTATAATAAAATATAGACTACACACAGAATCAGTCGTTGCACAACAAAAAACACTTAAAATAGACATCAAAATAATATATTATAAAAAATAAAGTTATCCATTATAAAAGTGTTATATGCAAAGGTCTTTGTAATAAGTAATCTCAAGCATATCTACAAAATAAGTTATTACAAAGTATATGAGAACAATATGAGCAGCAACATATAATAATATCTGCAATATTTAAAAATAATCCCTTTTTGCGAGTTTTGACATCAAGCATGATTGAAAATTTTGTTGCTACTCTTTAAAAAAATTTGAGTTATGAAATATTAGAAAAAAATACTTTTTATTTGTGAGTATTTTTGTAGTCAAATTTGATTGTTAAAAGCTGCAAATTAATAGGATTTAATGAAAGCGAATGTAATTGAGCGGGTTTGAGTTTTGTATGACACATTTTTATATTTCGATCCTCAATGTCTTGTGATGATTCCTCTTTCTTCATGGAGTATATAAAATCATTTTAAGGTAAATAGAATTTGGATATACTTAATTTTTTAATTTTGTCTTATTTGACATCTTATTTTCTAGATTAATATTGCAGATTATAATGGTATTCCTTTGGGGCTGGAACTTACAAGTCTTTACTCAACATAATCTGAATTATGCAGAATTATTTGATCCTAATTAAGACCATCTTCGTCTTACATATATTAAGATATGGAGGGTAGGTGTATTGGCAACTAGTACTTATTGTACGTAATTTTTAAACTTATAACGCAGATTTAGTCAAATTAGTAATACTTTTTTTTATTTTCTGGTTTACCACATAAGGTTATAATTATTTAAAACTGGGCTAGGAACACATTCCTTTTAGGTATTTAACTTAAAAAAATATTACATCATAAGCAATTAGTTAACAAAAATGTGCATAAGATACTAAATGCAAGTCATTCAACTTGATGCTTATTTAGACTTTACAAAGATAGGTTTTGCATTAACTTTCAATTTTTACTTCGGATATTTTCAGTGTGTAAGATGGATGATAGCTGGTATCACAATCAGCATGACAGACTATCTTTTTTCTTGTTCTCATGGAGGCATATCCTTGGCTGCACCAGTCTGATATTGTTTTTCATTTTTCTTTTATTGTTTAATATGTTATTACTACAATTACTTGCATATGATTTATCATGTGTATCTGATAGTGAGTAAATTTTTTCTAAAATGTGGATGTTTCTTATAGCATAATCTTACTTATGACATACCATACCTTATCACTTATTATTTAGATATTTATAGCGTAAGTGGTTTGGACGTCCTATGTTTATAGGGGACAATGTTTGGGTTAAGTGTTTCCTAACAAACACCGCTTAAAGTGCAAATCATGGTTTCATTCTTGTTGACTAGCAAAGCTTGTGTTATTACTACATCATTATTCGCAACAAGTGTAAGATTTTTTATTTTTTAATTTACAATCGGTAGGTGAAGGAAATTCTTTCTCAAGAAAATAATTGAACGTAATGTAAATGTAGTATCTATTACCTTTTGGATCCAATCTTAATATAAAGCTAAATCTGTATCTATGTGGGGATGAGATTCATGCATTACATCATTTCTTTGCTTAATGTAGAAGCCATTTTAATACTTGTACATATCGAGTCACAATGAGACTGTCATTTGGGATAATGGTTCTATGAATGAGCCTTACCTTGCTATTGTAAAAAAGGAACTTAGCGACTATCATGAAGCAACATGTATGTGCCACAGAGGCACTTTGACAGCACTATGGAAGTGTCATGCCTACTTTCTAGGCGAGGCCTTAGACAACCCACTCCCAACCGTAAATCACTTGAGCAAGGATGGGTTCTTTTCCAAAAGCCAACACGAGCATCCCAAAATAACACAAATAATAACCAAAGTAACTTAATTCTTTTTCTTATTTTTCTACTTCTCCACTCTTGGAGTATTTATAATCTTACATTAAAGCTTGTTCACTAAGAAAAAGAAATACTAATCCTACTAAAAATAGTAATTCTATAAAATAGAAACTCATAATAATAAAGACTACTCAAAATATAAATAATATTCTCCTTAAAATAATTAAATTTATATTTTTAAAATAATTAATATAAAATTATGTCTAATTTAAGTAACTATCCAATTCCTTGTCATTTCACCATTGCATGTACTCATTACACTGGGAGGTGGGTTTAAGTTTTAATTTAAAAAACTTTCTCTGATCCCAACGATTTCTTAACTATTGTTAGGTATCTTAATAGAGTGATAGAATGGTTACCTTTGAAATGTGAAAGTGATTGAGGTTGGTACTAATCTAAAGCTTTCGCTGTCGCGCTCCAATCTACCGGAACAGATCACCCTTTCTCCTTCTCCTTGGATCTTGAAGTTAACCCCTAACTTGCACTATGTATTAATGGAGGCTAGGGTTTTTCTTTTGTTAATAAATAATTAGAATGAAGAAAAGGGAGAGAATAAGAGGCAATGATTTCTACCAGGGGTGGTCCTGGTGAAATCGTCCCTCCCTTATATATGTTATAGGGGAGGCCTATCCTAACCCTAAAACTATTTCTAATTAAATCTTAACTGGATCCCACTTAATACTGGCTAATTATTTTAATTTTCTAATTCTTTATAAAACTCTTATAAAATTAAAAATAAAATAATAATCCTAAGTTGGTCCACCAATAAGGATTTGTGATTCAACCCTCCAGCACAAATGGTACTTAATTAAAAACCCCCCACTACTTAAACTGTAAATGGTCCCTCCACAATAACTTATATTCGTAAAAACCCTTTGGCTTTGTAACATTTACAAGTCATCACCATCAGAGTAATTACATATTGATCCTTAGTCATTAATTGTATTACTGAAAATATTATACTAATAATCTTCTAAACATTTTAGAAGAACACTGGCCAGTTTAGAATAATATTTCTTTGCATTGAATTAAGGGAATATCTAAGAAGTGGACTCCATTTCGAATAATATAATTCTACTAAGAGATTACAACCATCCATCTTGCTCAGAATATTGGATCACGTTTTTCGTTGATTGACCTTACTGTTTGCAAAACAAAATGACTGGAACCTACTTACAGGGTATATACTTATTCTCAGGATTAAGAACCTTTACCTAAAGTAGTGAACCGAATACGTTTAAATATGCTGAAATATACAAAGTATTCTGACGATCCGGTTCATATGTATTCTAAATACATCGATATACAAGTCTAGAAGTCTCCACTTCTGTGATGGAGACACACCACACTATTAACGCAATTGACTTAATATATTATAGTCTTCCCAACAGTTTAAAATTGTCTAAACTACGAACATAAACCGTCACCAATGAATTATATCTCTCCACATATACAACACTTGTATACGAATAAATCATTGGAGATAAAATCTTACTATGCATGTTTAAACAAGATAAATAAATTAATCATAAAATCATAGATGCCAAATACATTATTTTTAGGGCATACCCCCAATAGAAAGACCCTAGCTTCTCACTTTTATAAATCCACAATAATATCTTAACTTAAGGTCGGATTATTGAATGAGAAAAGTATATATATATACCAAGCCTTCAAAAGTTCATAAGAATCCAAGAAAGTCTTGCGCCCATTAAAATCCTTAAATATCTAAAGTGAAATGAATACCACAGATTTTTAAAGAGTCCTTAAAAATTAGGTTTGTATCACGGATTTTGGCAGATTTAAATATGTCATGCCCCGCTCACACGTGTACCAATATTGTCCCTGCTTTATCCACCCCCCCGGGGTATAGGGTTTTGTTCTTAGGTGAGCCCAGAGAGCTCACCTAAAAGGCCTCGGCACAATGTAAGGCAGTTCGTAACCTCATAGCCCAGGCTCTGGACACTCTCCTAGGCGATGTAGCCGAGGACGACTCATCCTATGGGGTGGTGGGAGGAGGTATTAGTCCCACATCGCCTAGGAGAGTGTCTAGAGCCTGGGCTATTAGGTTACGAACTGTCTTACATTGTGCCGATGCCTTTTAGGTGAGCTCTCTGGGCTCACCTAAGAACAAAACCCTGTACCCCGGGGGGTGGATAAAGCAGGGACAATATTGGTACACGTGTGAGCGGGGCGTGACAAAATATCTATGCAATTGAATACCCAGAATTTTTAAGGAGTCTTCACAAGTCATGTTTGAATATCACCGACTTTGGTGATGGACTTTTAAATATCCACCAATATCTAGATTCAATACACCCCCTAAATAACTTCAAACATTTACTTAAAAACAAATAAGATTAGCATTAAATGAAAAACAAAAATTTTTACTCCCTTTCCACGTTTTGTTCATATTTTTACAAAAAACTCATATAAATTGTGGGCATCATCTTTACATATTAGACTTTTAAAATATAACAGACACTTATACATTGTGCCTTCTAATATTTAAAAAAGAAAAGAAAAAGAAGACGACATTGATTAGGAATGGAAAAATGGCAATTGAGTTGTAATTTTATTGGTGCTCAGATCTGTTGCACTTGCAAAATCTCATCAATATTGTTAATTGTATAATGTATTGTTGTCGACCTAGGAAGTTTTTCTTCATGGGTCCCAACCATTGGATGACTCTCAAGAATTCACTTCGCACAAATCTCAATAATTATTCAGTGGTTCTTGATGTTAGGTTAGATTTCTCCTGAGGTAGATGCTAATATTAAAGGAAGTGTTGTTATGCAAATGGGCAGAAATCCGCCCTATAACCCAAGATCGATCACAGAAATAGAAAATACAGCGGAAACTGTAAAACCCACAAACACAAAGATTTACGTGGTTCGGCAATTTACCTATATCCACGGACAACAGAGATCCAACATTATACAATATCAAAAAATACAATGCACACTCACCTCACACCATATACAATGCACTCACACTCACTTATGCTCTACACACTTACACTTTCTCACTATAGAACACTAAGCCTCTCTGGAGTACTTCTCAGTACAAATTGGTGTGTTGTTCCTCGGTGATGAAGAGCTCCATTTATAAGGCTCTTCACTAGACACAATGAGTGCCCATTTATTAAACAATTAGCCACTTATAATTTAAATAATAACTCATCTGTTGCACTAGCCTAAAGAAATACATAAAAATCTTGACAACTAGTTAAAGCATAAGATATATTAAATTAATATATCTTCTTTAATTATTGGTAGTGGATTGTCCCCCACTACCGACAATCTCCACCTTGGCGAGATTTTTAGGCTTTTTCTTCTTATTCTCTGATTTCTCCAACTTGGCATGAAATCTTGATAGATTAAACATCCATGGCTGCAAATGATCTTTACTGTCTCCAATCATCCGAAAGTGATTCAATCCCTCAATAGGGCTACAACTGTGCCCGAAGGCACCAATGCACCCGAAGGTGCTTCAATCGTGCAGAATGTTAAGTAAGCTTAGGCAGTGCCTGAACTTCTCCCCAGTAACCACCTTGGTCAGCATATCTGTTGGATTATCAGCAGTTCCTATCTTCTGCAAACGGACATCGCCTTCTTCCATGATCTCCCGTATAAAGTGATATCGTACGCTGATGTGCTTTGTACGGGCATTATGAACTTGGTTCTTTGCTAAATGTATTGCGCTTTGACTGTCACAATACACATCCACGTGCTTTTGATAAATCCCCAACTCATCAAAAAACCCTCTCATCCAAATGGCCTCCGTGATGCCTTCTACTACTGCCATGTACTCAGCTTCAGTTGTAGACAATGCTACTGTAGATTGCAAAGTCGACCTCCAACTTACCAGTCTTCTTGCGAGTGTAAATACATAACACGTAGTAGATCGAAACTTATCCAAATCACTAGCGTAGTCAGAATTACAGTACCCTGTAACCTTCTGACCATTTACCTCATCATGTACAAACTTTAACCCAACATTTACGGTACCCAATATATACCGCAGAATCCACTTCACTGCCTGCTAGTGGTCCTTTCCTGAATTATGCATATATCAACTAACCATGCTGACAGCTTGTGAAATATCTGGTCTAGTGTATACCATAGCATACATCAGACTACTAACTGCACTTGTATATGGTACCTGAGCCATATACCTCTGCTCCTCTTCCGACTGTGGTGACTGTGTAACTTTAAGTTTGAAATGTGGAGCTAAAGGTTGACTAATCGGTTTAGACTTTTCATCCAAACCAAAACGCTGCAGGACGTTCTTCAAATATGATATCTGTGAGAGACATACTGTGTTTGTCTTTCTGTCCCTCTGAATTTCCATCCCCAAGATTTTCCTTGCTTCTCCGAGATCTTTCATCTCGAACTCCTTGCTCAGCTGGTATTTTAACCACTGAATCTCCACCGGGCTTTTAGATGCAATGAGCATGTCATCTACATATAAAAGTAAATAAATGTAGGACCCATCTTGGAGCTGCTTTAAGTACACACATGGATTATACATGCGGCTTGTATACTTATGCTGCTTCATAAACTTGTCAAATCGTTTATACCAGTTTCTTTACCAGTTTCCTGAAAATCTTCAGGTTGCTTCATGTAGATCTCCTCTTCCAGATCACTATGCAAAAATGTTGTCTTCACATCGAGCTGCACCAACTCGAGATCAAGCTGTGCGACCAAGGCAAATAAGATTCTAATTGAGGTATACTTCACCACCGGAGAAATACTTTATTATAGTCGATACCTTCCTTTGGCTACTAGTCGTGCCTTGAATCTCACACTGCTGGAACTAGAAGAACCTTCCTTCTTGGTGTATACCCACTTGCACCCGATCGCCTTTTGCCCCTTAGGTAACTGTATAAGTTCCCAAGTGTTGTTCTTGTATAGAGAGTTCATTTCCTCACGCATGGCTTTCTTCCACTCTGAACTTTCTTCTGTCTTCATTGCTTCTTTGTAGGTGGAAGGAATGTGAAAGGTCCCCAGGGTTTGTCAATATTCATGATAGAACAACTTGATCAAATGGAGACCTATTTGAGTCAAGAGTCAGGCGTATCCTCCGTGCAAAACTCACTCATCATCAAGAACGGAGGAAATAGCATCACATCGGACTCGGTCTCGCATCCGAAACTCTCTGTGTATTGGTAAGTGACCTATCGACTATCATAAGTGGTTAGACATGCACTAGGACTCATTGCATATAATTAGAAAGCATTTGGATTGCCAAAATTGTTTGCAAAAACGTTTTTGCCAAAATTCCCAGTCTGTATCGATACCCCTTAAAGGGTGTATCGATACTGGACTCATCTGTTTTTCAAGTGAGGTCAGTATCGATACCGCCCTTGGTCAGTATCGATACTGCCCTCACCTGTCTAACAGGTGGAGTCAGTATCGATACACCCTGTTGATCAGTATCGATACTGACCTCCCCTGTGAGCTTAGTATCGATACAAATCAGCTGTGTATCGATGCACCCTACTGGGTTTTGGGTGGTGCGCGATTTTCTGACCTAGGTTTTTTGGTCCTTTTGTCCTAAAAGTTCACATGTGTTGTCTTCTCTCTATATATCGCTAGAGAGACTAACCATGTGAGCTAGAGCTCCAATCTAAGGAAGAAGAAAGCATTTATGTGAGCCTCAAGAGAATAAGGAATATTCATGAAATCAACCATTTGTCTTCTTCTCCATTGTTGTCTTTACTAGACCTGAGTGTGGAGTTGATTCCTTCTTCCCTGAGAGTTGTTGCTTTACAAACTCTCTCTCTATTTCTTCATCTTAGCTAGAAAGACTTAGAACATCCATATAGCATGAAGATCTAGTAGGGCCAGAAACTCAAAACAGTTCATCCACTCTTATTGTCACCGGTGAAGTTCCGGTGAGGTCGCCGGTGGAGCTCCGGCGAACTGAAAAATTTATTGATTTCAAGTGAAACGTGAAGATTCAAGCACAAGTGTGAGACTTGGAGGATTCTGAGTTGGAGGCACACTCTCTCACCATTGAAGAGGCGGTTCGTGGATTCGAGCTGTGAAGAAAGACCGGTCGAGTTTTGCACGAGGGGATTCGTGTGTTCGATGTGAACAGTTGTAAGATTTCTATAAACTGAAAGGTCCATGTTTTATGTTTGTCGAATTTCGTGTCAAAAGTAAACTCAAGATGATCAATGTAACTTGAGTTAGAGTCTAGTGAGTCTCGGTTCACTTCGGTTGAAAGAGAAGAAATCTACAAAGGCTCCGAAGAACTCAACTCACCACCGGAAGACATCCTAGGATGGTAAGTGACTTAGAACACTAAGTACCATAGGTGGTTAGATTG
>MVGT01001142.1:8798-80572 GCA_002174775.1 Macleaya cordata
TCGAATAATTTAAGAGAAGTTTGGGAGGGAGAAAGAGAGAAAAAATAATTTTTTTTAATGGAGAATTAGATATTAGAGAGAGAAAAGAGGTTGGAAGTTTTAATTTAATTTACACCCACACCACCCCCTTAGTAAAAAGTAGGAAAATATTAGAAAACTGATTTTGGGTTAAAAGCCCATTTAACTTGTCCACCCCCTTAACATTTTTGAGAACTCCTTTAACAGCACCCTTTTAAAATCTCTTTCAAGATTTTCTCTTACTTTCTCTCCCTAAATAAACTCCCTAAAATCTTTCCATAACTACCTACTCAATTTTTTGAGGTTTTCTCTCCATATCCCTCTGTCACTCTCAAGTGTGGTTTTTAGCTCTTGATAAAACCTTTCTAAAGAGGTATTTAGTCTTTTCTGGCACCCCATGATTCTCTCCCCCTCCCCACGATTCTTCCCATATTTCTCCCCCTCTCATACACTCTTCAAATCTCATTGTAATTTTTTCTTCCTCCTTCTTTCCTAAAAACCTCCATTAATTATGATTAAAAGCAGTTGCAATTTTATTTTTATTTTCTCTAAATTTTACTACAATATCGATCTGTCTTCTTATTTTTTTATTACTAAATCGGTTTTCTTAATAATTTTTTTTGTAAGACACAAATCAACTAATGAAGATTTTTAGAGAAATGATTTCGGAAGATTTCACTACATTTAAAATATTCGGCGGCAATCGATAGAGAGGTAATGGTGTGTATCACCCAATCTCATATTAATTGAAATAGTTAAAAACATATACAATATCAGTGTAAGAAAGAAATACAGTATGAGGAACATATGCAACGCACGTGCATAACTTATCGACTTTTACTTGGCAATTGATATTTTTTTATAAACTCGATCGTCACATATGACATACCCATTTTTCCTTGAAGTGTTGACAACATCAAAGAAAAGAAAAGGAAAGAAAAGAAAGAGAAGTCATGAAAGTAGATCTATACACCAGGTTCCAACCCATTTTCTTGACCGTTCCATCTAGGAGCATTTTCTTCAAGGGGTTTGAAGGAACCGACAGGGCTTGTGCTCTAATGGATTACTGGTTCAAATCCAAATGCTTTGTACAGCAGCTATATGAAAATGATTTAAGAGCGAATTTTTTTTGTAATGAATGTCTCTTCATCACGTTAAAATTGTTCTAAAACCTAAACTCGTTAAGTTAGTTGAAAGTTATTGTTCAAATGAGGATAAACAAACTTAAAAGTTTAATCATCTTTTAATTCAGTTAATTTATTTTAGAAAAATGTAATTTTTTTTACAGAGTTATCTAACAAATGAAAATTTCATCTTCACACCCTTGAATAATTTCTATGTATACCTCACAGACATGTAAGTTTTAAGTAAAATAATAAAAAATAATAATAATTTGGGTGTAAATATCCAATATGTATAATACATAGGATAAGGATAAGCATTTAGGGAGACAGGGAGGGATACTTTATTTGGACATAATTAAACATGATTTGGTGCTGAAGCTAGCCAATCAACATGAGCAAAGCCTACTTAATTAATTTAATTAAGCTAATTGAATACAAATCATCGAGACCCAAACTAGGTAGAATCCGTAAGAACATGTATACTCTCCATGGATCCCCCTAACACATGATTTTGGTCAAGTTGCTTAACTTATTAATGCATAAATTCATTCCCTACAACTCATCTAGTCATCTTTTAAAATGCAACTTGCATGGCTAGCAAGCTAGCTCTTACAAAACTTTAGATGTGACATCAATGAATTCTTATCTTTGACTTAATTCTATAGGTGATTAGGTTTAAACAAATGAGTAATTCATTCAAGTTTATCTTAAAATCGTTCTTAATTACTTTTTTAGGGCTTTCTTACTTCCATTATTTGAAATTGAATATGGTATCCACTATCCAGCTAGAAACCACTCACTGATACGAATGAATGTCAAAATGTGTTGACCGGTAGTCAAGAAAAGTCATGTCCGCGCTATCCATCCCCACACTAGTGCATTAGGTGGCAGGAATCTTTTCTTATTTGTTTGGATGGAGATTTTAAGAAGGGATTTTATAGGGACTAGAGATTTTAAGTAGAAATTTTGGTAGATATTAGTTATAAATCATGTTATCAATCAAACTAGATTTTCACCAAATCTCTGGTCGCACAAAAGCCTTACTTAAAACCCTTCATCCAAACAAATCATAAATGAATAAGTACTTACTTCGGTGCTAGTTTTGAACCATTAAATGAATTGATTCGTTCTGATATTAACATAGGTAGAAGAATTTGCACAATTCGTTCCAGTTCTAATTCATTCGGTTATTGTACCATTGGTATCAAAGTACCTTGTTAGATATTTTCAATAATTTCATTATTTGTAATGTTTCATGTTATGTTGTACGAACGGGGGTCGAGGGGGCTGAGCCCCCTCGCGGGGTTCGACTGTTGGAGAGGTTCGTTGACTGTTGTAAACAATTATTGGCAGCCCAACAAACACGACCAACAGACACCAGTAAATTTATAAATAAGACCCACAACCAGTTCAGAAAACATAACAATTTCATATTTTTATTCTCTCTTTTTGGGCATCATCAGTTTCGTATTCAGAGTATATTATTTAGTTTGATCAAGTAATCACATCTTGAATCAAACAACCTCTATTGTATCCAGAGAGAGATTTTCGTAAATACCCTATTATGATATCGCGATTTCTACCAGAAGGGAAGAAACATCTCTTAAAAGACAGCGCTAGTTCGTGCCTTGGAGTTTACTTTTTCCAGTGTAGAGTTACCCCTTCTTTCAACATACCTTAACAAAGGGACGAACAAGACGGTTTATGGTTCCTAAATTGTTCCGATCATGGTACTAATTCTATTGAAATATGAGAACCAGAACCAGGGACATCGGTTCCGAATCGGGATGATGTATGGTGTTTCGTAAACTAATGGTCACTAGGGGTGCCAGCAGGTCTGTTCGGTTATTGAACTACTCCGAATTTAAACTTATTATTGTGGTTCTTAATTGTTCCTGTCTTTGTCAATTCCAGTTCTAAAATAATTGGACCCAGAACTGAAATAATCAGTTCTCGGATAATATTGGTTTCTATTTTTTAATATTAGATTTGATGTTACAAATAATAAGAAAATCAATTGAAAAAACTAATATTAATGAGTCGATTCTGATTCATCTCAATTCGATTCTGATTCTTATCAGTTATCAAAGTACCTAAAATCATAACCATTATAATATTAACGGTTCCAGTTCCTAATAGTTACGAGTTGTTACTATCGGTTCTTAAAATCGTGGAACTAGAACCGAAAAAGTCAGTTTCTGTTCCGTTTTGTTCTCGGGTAAATGGATACCCATTTGACACCCCAATTGGCTATATGGACCTATTGGTCACCCAACTTAGAATTCGGCGAACAAATGCACACTAAAAAAGCTTCTAGAAAGTTCGGTAGCTATGTAGTACAGTTGTACGTTCGTTTGCCTGGTCATCAATTTGAGTCTACGTGGCAAGCTAGGCTGCACGCCATTTAGACCAAAATTGATGACCGAGCAACATGTGACGAAGTTTCATTTGTACCGCTGTCAAAAAAAGTTTCACCCACCCTCCCTACAGACTACAAAACGCCAACCCTTCTCTTCATTTTTTTCACCAACCTTCTCATCTTTTCCTTTTCCTCTTTCTAAGCATTCTGCAACTCTCTCTCTCTCTCTCTACGCCTCATTTTCTCTCTCTAAAACAAGTTCAGTTCACTGTTAACTTTGCTACAATGTGCGGTGGTGCGATCATCGCCGACTTCATTCCTAGCAGCCGAAGTCGCCGCGTATCGGCTTCTAATCTTTGGCCAAATTCTCCTTTTTCTATAACTGACAACAATTTCGCCACCGAATCCCTCAGTTTCAGCCATGAAGAGCCTCTCAAGAAAAAGATTTCACGTTCAGGTAATAAACTAAAACCTCTCTCTCTAACTATCTCTGCTTCTCTATCTCTCGTTTCTTTGTTTTCTGACATTTTTGTGTGGAATTTATTCAAACAGGTGATGGGGAAATGGAGAAGACCAGCAAGAGAAAGCGGAAGAATCTATACAGAGGAATTCGACAAAGGCCATGGGGTAAATGGGCAGCTGAGATTCGGGACCCTAGAAAAGGGGTTAGGGTTTGGTTGGGTACATTTAACACAGCTGAGGAAGCAGCTAGGGCTTACGATAAGGAAGCCAGGAAGATAAGGGGTAGGAAAGCCAAGGTTAATTTCCCCAACGAAGAAGATGATCAGTGTTTTCAGAGTAATAATACCAATCTGCCCAAGTACCGAAATCCTCCTAAAGTTGCTAATAATGTTCAAACTAGAGATTTGGGAGAAAATTTGGATTTTGGGTTTGGTGGTGATATCAATCAGAGTGCAGCAATTCCAGCTAATGGGTTTTGGATGAATTCTGTACCTGTGATTCCTGATGCGGAAATTCATGTTTCTGGAACAGAGGGTGAAAATTGTTCCATTTTTGTTGGTGATGTTACTAGTGATGATGATCGAGTGGAAGTAAAAGAAGAAAAACATGATGAACAACTGAAAAAGGAAGAGTTGGTGGTGATTGAAAATAAGGAGCATGTGAATGATGAGGTGCAAAAGCTGTCGCAGGAGCTGATGGCGTTTGAAAATTACATGAAGTTCTACCAAATTCCTTATCTTGATGGTGGTGGGGAGCAGCCCATGGCACCAAATCCTGTCCAGGAGAGCCTAGTTGATGTTACATCCAACTTGCAGTTATGGAGTTTCGATGATGATCTTCCTCCCATGACTTGAATTATCTGGGCAAGAACACCAAAAAAAAAAAAAAAATGCTCAAACTTTTTTTTTTGTTTAATGACATTTTTTTAATGTTTTTATGTAAATTTGATGAGTTTCTTTCTGTTGTAGTAGCCTAGTAGATTGTATCTGAGAATTTGTTGGACTTATGAGACTAATTGTCTCCTTGAATTTATGCAAATTTTCTCTCTTTTTTAGTCCTTGAATTATGAAACTCTAATCAAATTGGGATTTGGGATTTTTGGAGATCCCAATCGTGGGTAATTATATATGGATTGATGAACTCTTGTTTACAACAATTGATTCAACCTGCTTTACTGAACTCTTTATTCGATTGATTCATTCTTTTGAAGAAAATTGTGCAGTCTTGAATCACCAGCTGCAATATATATGGTCACGGACGGCCGATTGAATATTTTAGTTCGCGATTGGAAAATTTGTTTTCAAAAACTAATTTACACTTAAATTAACTACATTTTGTAACACATCTAAAACTTTTCTTTTGACTTTACTATAAAATTCTAAATGATTTCATTGAAAATAAAGAAAATATTTTTTTTGTTTTGTAAAATCATCCATGATTTTATTGGAAATCCTAAAACAATTTTGGATGTAGTACAAAATGCATATTAGTTTAGGTGTAAATTAATTTTTAAAAACAAATTTTCCAATCGCAAACTAAAGGGGCAATATTTCTGCCAGGAAATATAACAATCTTTATAGATTCATGCATATAAAATCTTTTTAAATCTCTGCCATGAAAGGACTTCACAAGTTCACAAAAAGGTCATACAAGGGAAGGGACCACGAAAGTTCTAAAAAAGGTCAAAATGGTCAAGAGAGAAGAGTGGACCCTCCTCCTGTCTGGTAGGTGCGTTGTTAACGGAGGAATGGTAGGTGGGTGGTACGCGCCGCTGGTTTTGGAAGTGGTAAGTGGAAACCTCCTTCTCCAAGAACCAAAACCGAGGGCCAAGAGTGAGGGCGCCGCTGGTTTCAGTCGTTATCAGTGTAGTAGCTTGCTCTGATTCTAAATATTAATTGTAGTGCACAATTGGGTTCTTTTATGACAAATAAGAGTGTTTGGGGTCCACATATTTCAATTTTAAAGGCACCAAATATTATTGGCAGGGCCGTCAGGTTGAACTTTAGTCACAGTTACTAGTAGGATCCGAATAATCAAAGTATTCGGAGTCTGACTTTGACAAAAAAAATCAGAAACGATTGTTTGGTCTGGCTCCACCAATTTGAATAACAGAGTGTAAGAATATGAGGATGAGTGGCATTCACATCCCACTTATTCTTACACCTATTCGTGGGCTCCACATAGAAATGATCATATCATTTGAAAAATATCCCGCAAGAATCAACCATTGGATCATCTATACGTGGGCCAAAAAAGAAATGTAAATGGAGTGTAAGAAAAGTGCGTCATGTTTGTGTGTACGCAAATAGGCATAGTCGTCTGAGTCTGCTTCAACATTGGACCTGCAAGTGCAGAATCTATAGATTGGCAGACAGTTCTTCTGCTCTTGTTTTTGTTTAAAATCAAAAAATTTGCTGTATATATAGCTACTAAATGAAAGATTGAAACAAAGAAAACACAATTATGCATATACATGTAATCTCAATTAAGGTATGATTAATAATCCTCGTTTGTACAGTTTATCATCACCCTCTGCGGGCGAATAATGCGAAGCAGCAGGTTGTCTGCTTGTTATTTTATGATCAGCTTCGACGGGGGAGGCCATCACAGCCTTAGCATTCCAATACCAAGGTTGAAGATGAGGCGAAAAACGAGCAGAATTAGTTGCAGAAGTAGAGATTGATGAATAAGGATGAAGTAGTAGTACAGAGCCCCAGTCTCTCAATCCAATATTGGTTTGCTTCAATCTCCTTCTCACCAACAACCCACCAATGTCTTCTTTCTTCATCTCCGTCACACTTCGAAGTATCACCATACACAAGAGTAGCACCACCACTGCGTCCTCTTCGGGCGACACTTCTACGACCATTAACTTCCAATTTATCAATGCTGTTGCTCTTCCATTTGGATTCTCCGCCGTGTATCGAACCAATGTCACATAATACTCTTCTTCTTCTTCTTGTTCTTCTTGTTTGCTATGATCTAATGTACCATCAACTTCATTTACTACTTGGTACTGCATTTTCCTTCCTTTTAATAACCTTACCTGCCAAATGATTAGATATGTAATTTATAATTAGAATTTGAATGAAACAAATATTCAAAATGAAATGAAAATTCATCAATTCATTAATGTCTTACCGAGTCATGAGGTGAGGTTTGGTTATGGAGGTTGAAAGTAAAACCAGATGATGATGAAGATGAAGATGAAGAGTCCCATTGTATCGTCAGCTCGTCTCCGTTCGAGAGACTCCACGACGCCTTCTTCTCCCTCGAATCTTCTTCTTCTTTGGGTGTTGCAGTCCCTACTACCTTACCTGCACCATGAAGATTCATCTCTGTTGGTTTTAGATTTTACAATGTTGTTTTTGGGTATTACATGACGTTGACTCAATTCACAGGGGAAGTAGTCAAAGAAAGGCTTTAAAACTTCTTTTTTTTCGTGGATATGGGTCGTGGGTACCCACTCAACTGATCTGAATTATATTCATCTAGTGGGCCGACTGACCCACTACCTCAGCTTTGGGCTTCACCTTCACCAATCAAACCAAAATTGGGTTGAAAGTATTTTCTGCACTTGGGCTTTATGTTTGGGCAGTTATAATGAAGCCCATTATCCAATGTTATGTACACTCTGTTTACATCCCACTTCCAGAGCCCACATTAAGAGGATCTAAAGAGATGATATCTAGTGATGATGAACTCTTCAATTTGTAGATTATACAAATATTCAAGAACTAAAAAAGAAGAGAAAAATAATCATCTAAAATTTTTAACCCTCATCAAAATTTGTCCCAATTTTTTAGTTTTCTGCACTATTTATCTAACTGTTACTTTTCAACTAACTGTTGACGAGATTAATGTTAATTTTATAATGATCTTATTTTCTGTGAAAATGATCTACGTAACTAAAAAATTATCTTACAAAAAATCACCCCTGGCCTAATCTCCATGAGGTCCCCGAAACAAGGTCTAAACATGGTGTAAGCTCTAGCAGATGTTGTAATAAAGATAGAAAAATCTAATGTCAATGAGATCTAACAAATAAACATTACCAGGAGCTCTACCGATGGAGCCAGCAACATAAGACCATGAACCTTCCCGGACCTCTATAATCCTATCCTCCTTTTTCACTGCAGCCGGTGTTTCGCCTCCTCTCCTCCAAAACCCACTTCCCATTCTGCCATAATTTTATGTTGTTCACACCCACAACCCATAATTAAAAACCAAAACTGATTCATTCATTCCCGATTCAACTCAAAAACACAAAATGTAGTGTACACTAACAAGAACATGTCACGTACCGGATTCGTAAAACAAAGCATTCCCGCCCAGCATGGTCTAGCACCGTGCGAGTCAACCATCGCCCCTCTTGCGGCCGATACCGGTTCATCTTTAGAATCACATCAGATATCATTGCACCCGAATCGTCTGTGACCCGGTCCGGTACACACTTGAACAAGTAAGGTGCTTGTGTTGGCGGTGTTATTGAAGCTACAGCTCTCATCCATTGTTGTTCCAATTCTCTATCTAGTGTGAGAGATGGAGCCCGAAGTAATTCGTTCCATAGAAACAGTATCGTACTTCTTCGCAAGCTACTCTTCTTCTTACAACAACTACTCCCACCAGTACTTCGTTGTCGAAGCTCGAGTAACACTCCTCTAGTGCCGAATTCGCAGTATATATGCCACATTTTCTGCCACGCATCGGATGGCACCGATGTGCTAGGTTTATCGATCTTGAGCTCTCTATGACATCGAACGGTCCGGAGGCGCAGACATGTATCTTGTGTTTCTTTTATCTCCCGTTCCGTTCTCATTGAGACGCATACCTGTGGCCATTACCCGGATTTTACATTTACTTATGGGAAAAAATAAAAGTACTGTTAAATAGAAAAAAAAATAAAATACGTCGCCTGAGAGATTCGAACTCTCGCGGGGAAACCCCATGTACTTAGCAGGCACACGCCTTAACCACTCGGCCAAAGCGACACTTTCATGTCAGTAGAATTGAAAACAATAAAGTTTTACTGAAATAAGAATGAGTGGCGGAGTGATTACGTTTGACCACCTGTAAGTTGGGTGAAGGAAACCGTCAATCTGAGCCGCAGGTGTCATACGGTATAACGGCTAGGATTGTGTGGTTTAGCTCACCCACCATGCAAGTATTTGAAAAAAAATGAAAGCACTCCAAAGTTTCCTAATTGTCTATTGAAACATGGCCAAGATATTTTTTTTTTTCTTTTTAAACATGGCCAAGTTAGGTACAAAATAAAGGGTCATATGCTAAACAGGAATAAAGTGGACAGGCCATCCTGTCACGGCCATTCCTGATTAAAAAAACCAAAAGAAAAAAAAAAATCCTGTCGTGACTACCTTTTTCTTTGTTTAAAATTTTGGGAAATTTTAGGATATTGATCTGGAACATCACAAAAAGTTACACACAGCTAAATACAATACAAGCATCCACAATAAAGGGTCGTAATGGTATAGAAACTACTTTGAGTTAGGGGTGTCAATGGGTACCAAACTACCGTTTTGGATCCGTTTAATTTCTGATCCATTTCGGATTCACTTAGGGTACAGTATAAATTTTATAAATTTTTAGTTTAATATACTATTATACAATAATTTTTAAAAATTTTTTAATTAAAAAAGAAATTAATGACTATTATATAATAAATTTCATAATAAAATAAATTTTATAATTGAATAAAATACGAAAATACAAAATACAAATAGATTTTATGTGAAAAATAAAAAAACAACAATTAAAACGGGTTTCGTACCACGAATCCTAGCGGTACCGGATCCGGAACCACCAATTGAGGTTCCGAAACCAAAACCGAAAGGATCCGGAACCGCTTCATATTAACGGGACCGGATCTAGAACTTTTAGGTTTCGATCCGGAACTGTCCCGTTGACACCCCTACTTTGAGCCCTACCTGACAAAACTTGACCTTAATTTGTGGATTAACCTTAACCCTTACTCTGATCAATACTTCTAATTTAATTTGTTATTAATCGAGTTAGAATTAAAGTTAGAGCATTTGATTTGCTTGTGATTCATAGGCTAGAGTTAGTGTCGATTCTCACTTGTTTTCTTGCTTTTATATTGAAAAACATCCAATTAGTCAAGATTACGGTTTTAAAAACGACTCGTTTCATGATTAAGATTAAATAATTCTAATGGATAAAAAATAATAATAATAATCCAAACCTGCCAATGTGACTAAGGTCGACCCTAACTCGTTGTTAGGTCTAGCCCTACTAGAGTGGTTTTACTCACTGTGATGTTGCAACGTCATTTTGAGTTGAAAATTTAAAGACTGACCTCCAGTAAGAACCTTGGTTCCAAAGACTTGTATTTTGTATTGACATCAGAATCCCAAGTTTCCCAATAAACAGGGGATTTGATAGGCCTAACAATCTCATCAATCGTGGCCCCTGCTTTCTCATAAGGTTGATCGAACATTCTCTCCCATAATTTCTTTGTTGCTTTTACGTCTTCATCCTCCACTTTATCCCAGACACCCACAACTTTTCCCAAATCTCCTTCCATGTCCTTCACATCTCCTGTATATACCACTGGATAACTCTGTTCCAATTCAAAAAACAAAAACCCAAATCATCAAACAGATTGAGAAAACATTTAATTAAGAAACCCTAAAAAAACAAAAGAACAAGAAGAAGAATTTGGATTTGGATTTAATACCTGGTGGGTTAACCACATTAATTGAATATCTAAAGTGGGTACTAATTTAGAATACCCATCTCTGAATTTTTGCAACAGATACAGAAACCCCTGGTATCTTTTTCTTGCTGCGATTAAGTAAACGATTTCGGACATGTAAGGTTTATAGAACTTTGAATACAAAGATTTGTGCTTGAAAACCTCATCAATGATACTTTTATCTGTAATAATTTCCATTGTTTCATCTGGTTCTTGAAGATCGAAAGGCTCAGATGGGTATTTACAGCTCCAAATGTCTCTGCATCTGTTCAAAGCGTATTCTTCATTTTCATCATCAAAGATTGATGATTTCTCGATTAATTTTGAGAATCTTGACTCGCAATATAATCTGTAACTTGCCTGAAAAATAATAGATTTTTGTTGAAGTAAAGAATAAATTCTGTAATTCTAGAGAGAGAGAAAGAAGAGAGAGAGAGAGAGAATTATGTTCTTACTGGATTGAGGGTGTGACAGAACCAGACCCATTGAACATCCAAAGGGGGAAGAATCATCTGAGTCATTGATTCAACAAAAAGCTCAGAAATCAATGGCATCCAGAGCTCATCATACCTTCTAATGGAGTGAAGAAGAGTAGGAGGATGATGAAGCCACTCAGATTCAGAAACCCTTCGTAGAAACAACACTTGTCTTCTTGCTGCAGCTACCAAATCTATACTTAATCGAATGATCATCATCGATTCTTCTTCTGATGAATCCGATTTCTCACTAAAATTCCCATCCATGTTGTTTTGGCCTGTATAATTCCGAAGCTGTTTACAAAATTTGAGATTCTTGAATTCTAGAGTTCCAACAGAATGATGATGAGGTTAGAAGGAGAATTTTTGAGAAATCCAGAGAAGTTAAAGAAATTCTTTTTACTTTTTTTTTCGAACTTTATTTGTAATCGATGAGGAAATGGAACACTACATTTGCGTGGGATTGACAACTTCATCCACGCGCGAGTGATTCTAGGATGGACAAACAAAGATTGAAAATGCAAATTAGGTTGGCCACGTGGAATCTTTCAGGATTGATGAATGCGATTGGGCTGGTTTTAGAGAGAAGGAAGAACAATTGGGGGAAGTGGGGCCCACACGACCCACAAATGTATCATACTCATTTGTTCAGCTTTTTATCAGGTTGGGTGCGCACTACACAGCTGACATCGAAAAACGAAAATCTATAGGGAGGCTCACGGTGTTAACATGTACACCAAACAGTCTTATATTCCTCCGCTTTTTATTCAGTAATACTAGGGAAATATAAAGAAGGCAATGATGCTTTTTTGAATACCCAGTATAGAGGTGGGGGAACATGACCCACCATCATCCAGCCGTCCAATGGTATGCGATTAAATGTCAGAAGATGATGGGTGTTGGTTGTATAACAACTAAAGACTAGATGATAGTAACCATTTGTTAGAATGGTTGGAAATATGGTTCTCCAAATTGTAGGTTCTGGTTTCGAGTCACACAAAGGGGATTCATCTTTAATTTAAGTCTAATTCAAAAAAAAAAAAAAAAAAAGTGTTTCTAGACCTTAGTAACCCAAACCTTGGTATAAGGGTCACACTTATCCGGCTCCGACAGTATTTTAGAACTAGAAATATTTTTTAATCGGTCGTTTCGACGCTCTCAGTTCCACTTTCGTTCCCGCTCCGACCCGCACTATGATTACTTAGTTCTAGACTACGCAATCAAAAGGAGCAGTTAGATTTGAGTGTTCCTTCGCCGCAATTTAAAGGGTTGAAAAAAACTGAAGTATCACCTCTTGATCAATAACTCCAATCATTTTCTTGATCATGCAGTATATAGGGATGGCGCATACTTGCCACTCCCAAGCACTAGTGCGTGGGGTAGCATGGTTTGACATATTAATTGTTTGAAGAGAGAGAATTATGAGACAGAGAAGTGGAAATGAAGAGACACACACGTATTCGTTGTGAGGTTTATGGCTTTTTTAATGGATTCTTTGCATTAACTTATTGAACTATAACACGGCGTTATTATAGGTCACGCTCTAGAGTGAGTGTGACTGATGGGAACTGGAAGTGGATGTCATTGGCAAAGATTATTATGTTAATGCCTTTGTTCTTCTTATAAATGTGTTTATTTTTTAGGTTAGGTTAGGTCTGAATTTTGAACCTAACAGCATCGCTTCAATCAACTTCAATTGATTTTGGATACAATTTAAAACAACATGAAAAACACAACTCTACATCAACCCACCAGTAAAACAAGCGAAGTCAACTCCATTATTAACATCTTGTCTGAGCATCCACAGTGCAGTTAAAGAAATCCAAAATACATTGAATTTTGGTTTGCAATGTGTTGTGTAAATCCTTCCTGACTTGTCAATTCGATTTGCAATTTCCAATCGCTTGTCAGCTAGGGCTTGTGATCCAAAGTTCTGAATCAACACTGATCAAATCCAAATTTGATCCATTCACATCTCTACGGGTCGTTGAACATACATGAGATAAGTTGGCCCATAAAGTGTTGTAACCCTTTTGAAGAGTTGATGTTCCCCTTCACCCATCTCTCCCTCAACCAATTTTCAAAAAACTAAAATTAATATCAAAATTATGGCAAGTGTAAATGCTTAAATGACAAAAAAGTAGTGTTGTTTTACCACCAGAAATATCATCTCAGAACAACATTCAACTTGCTATGAACCTCTTCTCTTACATTCCCCTGCACCACAAGCAAATGTATAAAAAGGGTTAATGTTTTAACATCAACATAAAATCATTTTGTATAATTCTTTGTTACCTGCAACTGATTTATCTCCTCGTCTGTCAGTGAACGTTCCATCGACCGATATGCAATCCTATAACAGTGACTGGTCATTCCTTTCTTGTTTGTGAAATTATCAATCAGTTGCACCTGTCAGTAAACATGATTTATAGTTTTAGATAAACTTCAAATTAAGCCTTTTAGTGCACCTTTGTGGACTTTCAAGGCCTATTTTCAAGGAAGGATCACTATTGCTATGGTTATCATAACTATTATTGTTATTGTTACTATTATCATCATCATCATAATCATCATCAATACAGAAAGATCATTATTGAATCAGACACGGCTATCAGTTAGGCAAGGGAGATGGGAAGGCTAGAGACTTGTATAATTTCTTCTTTCTTCATGAAGTGATGTAGAATCTTGACAACAATTGATCACATCAGGACTGGGTAAGCTTAATTTTTTTACCTCCACTAATGCTCAAAGTGTTAGCGCAAAATACTGTGGAGGATCCTTACTTTCGAATTCGGTAGGCGATTAGATAGGAAAGGAAGAACTAGATCATTGGTGATTAGACTGACGCAAGGTTTTAGCAAAAACATGGTGACTGTTATCTTATAAGACCATTAGTTCGATTAGTATTTGTCATTAGAAGACATACCTCCTCCACAAGATCCCCTGCAACTGCTCTGATAATTTCACATAAATTGTTTTCAGTGAACGAGTCACTAATCCAGAAACTCATGTCTTTGTAACAAGGAGGAAACTGCAAAAGGAAAAATAAATAAATCTCAATTCAAAAGATTACAAGGTTACAAGGTTATTTTCATGTTGTGATATACGAAGGGTAATTGGTCATATCATTTGGTGCACACTGCACAATGATCTTTTTTATCAGGTTTTGGTGCACAATTTTTACATGATCAGTATCACATTTTCCATCGAGTCAATGATGGCAAAAATAGTTCAAGAGGATATAGCAAAAGTTTGAAAATGAAATTGGGGTGAAGAAATATATATTAATATACTCCATCTAGAAAACAAACAAAGAGACACATTACCATAAGCTATCCATGACTGAAGTCATATTCCATACCTTTGAAAAAGCCTTGAACTTGACTCCAAGCTGGCCTTTAGAAAACTGTACACAAGTAAATAAGGTGCTTAGAAGATCTTAAAGTTAGGATTTCAATTATCTACTGATTATAAAATGCGGAGACAACAAGGGTGAATTATGAGAGATTGTTGATATCGTTAAATGGATTATAGAAGTACTTGTGAAGTAAACCGCTCGTCAGAAGACCAGAAAAGTCGAATATCAGGTATCTGAAAAAGAACCATCGCAAGCCGCTCCAGCCCTAGACCAAAAGCCCATGCAACCTTATCCAGGTTACCACTTCTTTTTAATATCTCCTGCTCCATCACACCACAACCCAAAACCTCCAACCATTTCTCCTGAGACAGCGTTAGATGTTGCATTGATAAGTTCCAAGCAGTAGCAAAAATACTGGAGGAGTTACCTCGAAGTGATACTCGGTAAATATATATTTTATAAGCATTTCTTTCTAATCTTTGTACCAGGTAATTCAACAAGTAAATGCATTTAACATGGACTCCAAGTGCTTAACAATCTAATAAGCAGCCATTAGATTAATATCAAGCATGTCGGCCAGGCAACTGCAAACCCCACCATGAATTGGAAGATTAGAAGGGAAATGTTCTATCTATGGTTTTGACCTCTCTAGAATTCTTGTGCTATCATTGAACCCTATTTTTGTAAGAACGGGTTTGGTCGAATATCTCTCAGCATGAGAGAGATCCAAAGACCTAATTGAAAACATAATGAAAGCCAAATAAAATTGCAGCTACAATTTGAAGGTTAAACAATAGAAAAGTTTCGAGTCACACAGTGAAGAGGTATATGGGAAGGCACGGAAGAGTATAAGTTCTGGTGAAAATCAAACCATCTATTTATCAATCCCAAATTAAGATTACAGTTCTTATATCTTAACACTCTCCTTAAGTTCTAATCACTAGACCTATTTTTTAACTCATTGAGCTTCCTCTTTCCTCCAACAGCCTAAAAATAATTTTTTTAAGGATTACTGAAAAACCGTTACCATGTTGGTTTTGTTGGTTTCACATCACTCATGGAAGATCAAACTCTACGACACTCATAAAAATGTTTCACTTTTCTCTTTACACCTATGGATAGACAGATACATGACTGTCTAAGAAAATTGAAAATTAAATGCCGACGATTGCACATGGATTGGTTCTTCTTCTTTTTTCGTTGATCAGGTAACAATCACTTCTTCAAAAACATTCTTTTTCGGGTGGTTCACATTTTATAGGATGTATAATGCATTGGATGAGGTTCCTTTTAGCTGACATATATATCATAATAACTTCTTGATTCGATTTTAAATGACTTCACCACATTAAGATTATATATTACCAATTTCATGCATCTCTCTTATTGATAACAAAGCAGTTCAGCAACAAACCTGAAAATATATCTCGAGTTCAAAGGATGGATTGGTAAATGGAAAATAAGTATCAACCCAGCGCATTTCCACAGCACCTGTAAATTCAACAGAGCTATGGTGATGCAGGAAACAATGCATGCTATAGTTACCGCCGTTAATCCCGAACAGCAACCTCTGAGATCAAGTAGATCAAACAAGTAATTTTTTTTTTTAATATTTTGTTTTTAATGCTGATTGGTAGATAAGGTTACAGTTCAGGTTTTACCAAATAAATGGCGTGCCAAACCCTCTAGGCACTTTTTAAGATCCGTGGCTGCATAAGTTGTGGCATCCATGCCAGATGCCTCCCATTCATTAGGAGAGAAAACACGAACCCCTTCCATCTGCACAGTCAAGATACTAAGTTACTAACTAGTCGAATAAAGAAACAAAGAATTAAAGAAAATGTGGAGAAACAATTAAACATAATCTTGCAACACGAGAATCATTGAAAAAAAATTAAAGACCTGATGGAAAACAGGATAATGAGTCGAGTCAATAGAATCCCTACGGTAAACATCTCCAGTCACAAGGAAATGAGTGTTTCCCCTCCTCAATAGCTCTGCCTGATGAGCACTTGTATGGCACCTCAAGACAGTTTGAGCATCAATATAGTACGTGTCATTGTAACTCCTGCTTACATGATCAGCAGGAACCAACACATCATCAAAATTCTGCAAGAAGCAGAGCTAAAGTCAAAAGAATGAACACAGGGCTCCATGTTGTGTAACCTATCAAACAAAGCCACCTAGGAAATATGATAAACTATGGCTCATGCCACTTACATGTCAACTTCTCCAAGGATTAAATGTCACTGAAATGAAAATTAGTCAAATACACAGCAAAAGATGGCCAAAGATTTGGTGACCAAAGGCATATGCTGATAAATGATATGTTGTTTCTGCAGTGACAATCTGAAATAACCAAAACACAAGTGCTATTTTTCCCTCTTCTAGTCAGTCCCCTGTTAAATTTATGTCTTGTAAATTTAACAACCATATTTGCGTCATTTTTGCCTAGGTCTTGTGGCAAAAAGAGGCATCTTTTCTTTTACCTTAAAAGGTTGCAATTAGTAGGGGAAATGTTATTTCTCCTATTTGCCATTTGTTGTGAGAAATGGGGTAACAAAAAGGAAAAATTAGATATTTGGTAATAACATCGCTTGCTCAATTGACAATAGTGAAAATGAACGCATTATTGTTCTACTGGTCCTCTACCCTTGAGGAGTTTATGGCCTGCCCTTCAAAGATTCTATATTTAGATAGGATTTAGTTCCTTTGAGGTTTTGCCTCATAAGCCTCTTTTTCTAATGGTCCACGTGTTTGCTTTCCCTCAATCCCACCTCCTCCTGATTATCATTAGATATCTTTTATGGTGCAAACTTATATTTACTCAAACAAAAGATTTCCTCTCTCAGGACAGGCAGTTCTTAGCAAACATTCTCATACTTCCAATAAAGACACCCTTCTAAATGTTTACAGAACCTTTGGAATTTAGAACTACATACACAACCCAACTGCAGGGCCTGTTTGGTTCGCGATTGGAAAACGTGTTTTCAAAAACTAATTTACACCTAAATTAACTACATTTTGTATCACATCTAAAACTATTTTTTCGACTTTACTATAAAATCCTAAATGATTTCATTGAAAACAAAGAAAACAACATTTTTTTGTTTTGTAAAATCATACATGATTTTATTGTAAATCCTAAAACAGTTTTGGATGTAGTACAAAATGCATATTAGTTTAGGTGTAAACTAGTTTTTGAAAACAAGTTTTCCAATCGCGAACCAAACGGGCCCTTAAATTTTCATAATTACGGGATTTAGGGCATTACACCTAGGATTGCTTTTGAACAACTAATCAATTGTGCACACAGCAAATCTCACTCATGTCTTATATCACCAATTAATAAAGCATTAGCAATAATATATGAGTATAATAATAAAAGAAGCTAAATAATAAGAACATAGCAACTAATGAAATTAGTTAGTGAACTACAAAATCAATATCTTACCGCTTTTGTCGAAACAATTGGGCAGAGATCATCAAATTTAACGAATTTGGCAGAGTAATTTGCATCAAAATAATTGTATATTGCATTCTTCAAGATCCCAAGTGGGTGTTGATCCCTCCTATGAAGTTGCAAGCCAAGTTTCGAAAAAATAGAATCCGGAACATTGTTAGTTGGATCGTCCCTTACCACATCTACCATGAAAGAATCAAAAACCTCATCGTTAATGGAACTAGCACAAAACACATAAAACATCAATTTGAACAAAATCCAAAAAATACCCAGAACATGAAATGCAAATTTGAGAGGTGGTGGGTCATAATTAATTACCATCCTTGCCAATCCTCACTCCACCAATCTCCAATGCAGAAAAAACTGGTTGTAATTTCTTTGAAGACAGAGCAGAAGAAGATAAGGAACGAAAGGGAGTGGGAAGGGTGAAGCTTCTAGGACACTGGTTCTTGAAGAAAAATGAGGGTATGCAGAGAGTTGAATGACTACTATTGATTGAAACTGCCATGCTGATCATCATCATGTGGTAATTGGAGGAGGAGAGTCCTCTTGAGCTTGTTTGGATAAGCATTTTCAAGAAATATTTCCAATGAATTTTAGGGCGGGGAAGGGGGATTCGGACTCAGTTGGAGGATAATTTTGAAGTGGAACAGGGCTTTACAGGTCACGTTCTAAGGTGTGACGGATGGAATTTGTTGGAAATTTGGAATAGACGGGAATTGGCAAAGGTTAAAACAATGAATTACTGAAGTCAAGCAAGTCCTTGATGGGATTTTCCGTCATTTGATGGAAAATGCAAGGATAAAAATGGAATTTAAAATCCTAACCTAGGAGTGTAAAGTTGTAAACGGTCACTTATCGAATCCGATTAGGCATTATCCGAATTCGAACCCGAGAACCCTAGAAGAAGGTTGGGGAGAGAGAGAGTGAGAGAGAAACAGAGAATGAGAAGAAAGAGAGGAGAACGAAACATACACGAAATTTCCACCTCCTCCGGTCACAGTTCCATACTTAGGGTTTCACACTTTTAACTTTGATCGTTGTTTTAAGTCTTCCGTTTTACTGTGTTGAGATTAGAGTAGCTTGTGAACTGTGAAGAAGATAAAAGAGAAGGATAAATTTGTTATACTTTGGTGCATCAAAGTTTGATGGTAAAGTAGTACAAAAAGATTTTTTTTTTTTTTTTTTGAGGAGAAGTACAAAAAAAGAGTTTAAAAATATTCTAAAACTCCCTCCCCCACCCAAAAATATTCGTTGGATCCCAAAAAAGTGTTTTTTTTTTCGGTAAATATGCTCATTCGAATTCGAAAGAAAAAATTATCTAAAATAAATATCCGAATTATCATAAATTTTCAAATAAAATCATAAAAATCGAATATGAATTCAAATCGGATTTTCGACCATCTATTGATAGGCCCACCCTAACCTTAGATCTCTTGAATCTCTCAACCTTTAATCTACCAAAATATTATTGGCCACAGGCGGTAGTCCCCATTTTGATAAGACCACTTCATCATATAAAACTTTCATCATGAAAAGAGTACTATGGATTCTAATCCTCCAAAAAATCGTCAATCAATTTCATAATATATTTTGTAATTTTAAAACAAAAAAAATCAATTTTAAATTGAGAGGTGCTAATAAGATTGGGGCTTGCTAACAACAACAAAAAAAAAATGCAAATTTGGGGTGCCTATAACAAGGGCCTACGAATAAGATTTTAGAAGGCGCCTATAACATGAGTCTTAAATTTTAGAAGAAAATGTTTTTTTTTCGACAACGTGCCCGATTTATGGCCCAATAACCACGTCCAAAGCCAAATTTCTAACACGCGGTTGGGCCAAATAGCATTAGTCTTTTTATCATGATTTTGGAGGGTGGTGATGAGAATGCTGTACATTATCCCACTCCATTACGAGACGAGAAAAATTTTAAAAGTTTTGTTTTTGTGTATTTTGTTTTAATTTTGTAATAAAGCAGTGAGGAAATGAGATGTTTTTTTTTGAGGGGGGAAAGGATAAGATCTTATTAAAAATAAAACAAATGAAATACAGAATCATTTGAAGGGAGTGTTATGTTGACATAATAGCCTCCCAACGATACAATAAGTCGCTAAAACAATAACCTTTAAGATAGTTCCCCCTTAAACCCCAAAGGAAAATCAAGCTTTTGACATTGCAGATAATATCTTCTGGTTTTGGATCCTTGGAGTTAAAGGCACNAGTGGTTGAGTTGAAGTCCAACTCAATTAAAATTTGTATTCAAACGAAAATCTGAGTTAAAATTTGAGATGAAAATCTAATTCAATAGACGATTCAGACCAGTCAAATTCAAATTCCTAAAAAAAATGTAAGAACAAACAACAGCCTGGATCACCTCTAATATAATTTCCATTCAAAATTATAGAACAAGAAAAATGAATCAAATGATAGATAAATTAGAAAACGAAAAAGAAGCTTACGCAGGGATGGAGTTGGGAAGCTGGGTGGCGTTTTAACAGACCAAAGAGCTAACCCAGAATGGCAAGAGGAAAATAGATACCCAACCTAGCCCATTTCCTACTCCTAGTGGTGCATGCAGGATTGCAAGAAGGCATGCAATCTGGTGGGCCCAACAGGTGACCCCAATTACTGATCCTCATTCAGATATCGTGGGCCAGAAGAACGGTTCATGTAGATTGCACTGAAAGAATAACATGACAAAGAAGTCTACAAGAGATGAGAGCCTAGTGGGGAACCAACAACTTATAATATCTTTGTGCGTGTGGGCTCCATCCAACACAATATTCATCCTCCCCAGTCGTTAAAATTGAATTAACAACCAAGACTCAAAATAAAAGAATGGAAACAGAGAGTGATCAACTCAACCGAAGACTAACCATTAATTGTAATTTGTAAACTATCAGCAGATCTCTGCATGTTCTTAGGGCACCTGGTTATGTTAACCAAAGGGTGTATTTAAAGCCTCTTTGTAATGTTGGTTATCTATATATATATAGGATCCCCTAATGTGTGACATCAATGGTGCTATCTGGTTTGATGAGAAGCAAAAAAAGATTACAAGGCTCACCTGATAAACTCAATTGACGATTTCCACAGGCCAACAAATCACAAGATTAATTGCTTCAGCTGGTAATGGGTATACATACTGAGCCAACACAATGACAAAAACCATTCTCAGTAGTATAGTTTTAGTTTCTCTGGATTGCAATAATGTCCATAAGTTCAAAATGAACCTCTGAATTTTTTCAATCAACTAGACATCATATGAAAGATAGCAAAAAAGGGAATGTATAAACCAAAACTACAGTGGCAAATTCAACACAAGTATTTTGTATCATGTTTCAATCTTAAGCCTCGGAACTGTTTCTAACTAAACTCTCATCAAGGCAATCAACTAATCGAGGAGTTAATATGAAGCGGTGGAATCAAGCTAGTTTTCTAAATCATGTTTTAAACATGACATTGAAGCAAGGTGTAAGCATTGATTCTCTGCATTACCTTCCAGCCAAGATATCCAAAAAGAGTATTTTCTTTTTCATTTTAGCTCCAAAATATACCTATTCTTACCCCAATATATTCCAATTTCAATCCAATCCAATTTTAAATAAAGAAAACTAGCTTCTTCCAGATCCTAAGAGAATCTAAAAATCCACTTATCCTCTAATCATACCCCTGAAGATAATAGTTGATTATGAACTTGTTTCTCGTCAGTATTTTATTCCATCGCTTCATATCAACTCCTCGGAACAAGGCAGTAACTAGCTTCTTCCAGATCCTAAGAGAATCTAAAAATCCACTTATCCTCTAATTATACCCCTGAAGATAATAGTTGATTATGAACTTGTTTCTCGTCAGTATTTTATTCCATCGCTTCATATCAACTCCTCGGAACAAGGCAGTTCAACTACATAATTCAATGCCTAAGTTGTATTTGCTTATATAACTAAATTTTAAACATCCAACATGTGTTACAATCTTCATGTGCATATCCTCCTCTTTCTTAAAGCAAAATTAATCACATTTTCGAGTGTCACTATCAGGTTTCCCAAGTTCAAATCAAAGTGAATTTTGAGGTCTCTAAGAGAGCAAAAACCCTTGCTTTGTTCGATCATACAATTCCAACTCTACCTAGCTAGCTCACAATGTACACTTAGTTTACTAACTCTAATACAAATTATTCATGTGTCTCATGGGAACCTCAAAATTTCTAAAGAGCTGCAAATTCTGTATGACATCAGACATGAAAGCCACAACTTTTGAGGACGTTCTACTCCTATTCTTCTTGTACAGGTTCAAGGATCATCAGGATTAAAGAGAGGTAACATGTTTCAATAACTTGAAGAAATTGGTGGATTTTACCATCAGATCCCCTGTGAGAACTCTGAAAACTCTAATGTTGAAATAGGTAAAATCCCAATGACAAAAAAAAAAAAAAAAAGGAATTAAAACAATATCTCATGCCTACTTTGTCCATCAAGAAAACCCAATTATCAATCTCATATAAGCATTTCAAGGCACAGTAATTCACTTGCAAAGATTTGTTCAATCACTAAATCTCGAACTTCATCGCACTAATGCAGATTATTAGCAGAGTAAGATCAAGATACCAGTTTAGCAGAGAAAAAGAAAACTATATAAACTAGTAAAATAGTTTAAATTTTTGCAACATAGAAAAGTAAACTACTGTCTGTACATATGAATGTATATAAGAAACCCTAGCTACGGGCCACATTGAAATTATATACATATTCACATTTAAATGAGAAGAAAAAATTGAATGAGATCCCCGAATTGGGGAAGAAATAATTTCAATTCTCCTCAATTTTGAGAACTTTAAATTGCTGGAATGAATCAGCAAACTGATACCAATCTCATCGGAACCACCTTCTCTCTAGAAGGATCTCCGATCCCATCAGCCACAGTTCGAACAACCTTCTTGAACGCAAAGTGAACACAATTAGAAAGAACAATCCAACTTAATACCTCGTAGACGAAATCAAAAGCCGGATCAGAAGAAGACGATGATGAAGATGATTCTTCTTCCCAATTTGACCCTCCGTAACCACCAAAATTCCATCCACTTCCACCGCCGCCGCCACCAAAACCACCGCCGCCGCCGAACGGACCGTCGTCCCCGTCGCCAAAGAAACCGTTCTCATCGCCGTCATCAGAATCACCTGTTAAAGATCTTCTCCTGGTTCGCCTCTTCTTCCTAGACAGAGTTCTAGGGACGGATCTGTACAAGTTCTGTCTGACAGTCGGTGGTGCGACGGAATCGACAGGAGAAATTCCGGCCGAAATTCTGGAGTAGATGTCGGAGATAACAGAGATGTGATTACTCGAAGTAGAGTAGTGGCGATTGACGAGGAACTTAGCAAACCCTAGATTTTGAGTAGTGGCTAACGTAACGGCATCGGCGACGGCGAGAATCTCCATAACTGAGAATCCCTGGAAACAGATTTGGGATTCTTGCCTGAATTTGATGTGGATCGGGCGAAAGAGCAGATATTTTACGGATCGAAACAGGAAGGACGACTATTTTTTAAGAAGACTGGGAAAAAAGAATGAAACGAAGAGGAAAAGAGACTGGGAAAGTTGAATAAAATAGTAGTATTTGGTTGATTTCCCTCCTTGTTGGTTACACCATCGAAGAAGTAAAAATTGACACGTTACGTCCCGTGTTTATTGAGTTGCTTGTTGTTGTGCGGCTCTTGTGTTGGGCCGCCTTGTGCCCTAGAAATGGGCTAGACTCCTTGAAGAACTCTATATGGCTCGAGATGTTGGCCAGGGCAATCCTCATCTTTCCATTTTCTTGGTCCTGGAGCTGGGACACGGTTTAGCTCAAATTAGTCAACTGAGCTCACTAAGGGCAACGTCAATGTACACTTTTATGGACTAAAATTTTCACTTGGTGTTTGATGGAGCGTATAAGAGTAAATATTCTGCGATTCAGAACTTAATAAAATAATAAAAAAATACATCTCAAAACATTTATGAGAAGAACATTTTCCTTAGTTAATAAAATAATTAAAAAACATATCTCTCAGAAATGTTGTGAGAGGCACATTTTCCTAATTAATAAAACTACTACACCCCACTAGCTTTGCCATACCATCAAACCTACCTTGTATTTTGGTGGATTTGATGCATCCCACTAGCCTTGCCCTAAATTATTAGAAGATTAATTGAATCCAATTGAAGGACATTGTTGAAACACTTGAATATTCTATAAAATAAAAAAAATAAAAAATAAAAAAAAAATTGTAGAAGGATTGTTAGTAAACGTGTTAGTAAGAAAATAAAGGAACAAGTACTAGGCATTCAAAGTGGCTGTACTTGAAAGAACTTGCACAACATGTACATTCCACAGTCTTGACAAATTTGTAAACCAAAAGGTGTAATGGGGTGTTCTAATGGGGTGCAATATAATAGCCCTCCCCTTATAAACCCTTCACCACTTTTGGCCTCACCTCAATCCCTTCAACTATAAGCCCACCTTTCAAATGCTCACCTTCAACTTCCATCAAACTCATCTTAACTTCACCCTCATCTCCATCATCAATGAAGAACTCCCCCAACTCAATCTCCATCCATCCATCCTTTCTATCAACTGGGACCCTCATTCCATCTCCCTTATACACCACTGATGATCTCAAAAAATGATCAAGTCCATCCAACGGCTGTCCCTGTCCGTCTTTGCCACGTAGATAAACAGTGCCCCTAGAGACATGGGTACCTAATTCGACCGTTATTTCTGAGGGTATTTTGTCTAGTCCGTACGCCCGATTGGCGAAGTTTACTACAAGATAAGCCGCGTAAGTTGTATTATGGGACAGCAAGCGACTGCTGATCTTACCATTGATTTGCAACCAACTAGCGATTCCAAGCTCAACAACCTCTGAGAACCTGCAAAATAGACAGAATGATGGGATCATGAATATTAGTGGGGCCAGCATCAGATTTTGATCAAATTAGCCATCGGACGGCTATGATGAGACATCATTAATTCACAACATTAAAATGATGAAGATGTTAATTAACTGTAAAATTGAAACCTTGATTGAGGTATGGACTTCCAGCACCAATACATTGGTTCATTTCCCCACGTGATGGAAAGATCTCTTGCACTCAACATATAACATGTCTTTCCTGTTGATGCATCTAACGAGAAGCTCTGCAACAGCAAAACTATAATATATCATCAATGCCATCATAGATTCATAGGAAATAGGGTATCACAATTTTACTTTTAAAATTCGGTTAATTTAAAATTGTCATTTGGACTTACAGCTTACCCTCTAAATTACCTATTATTTTTATACCCTAGTCACCTTTAGGTAACATAGATTTGGTAGAGAAGACACAATTTCCAGTGAGATTCATATCACTTTGAGATTGGATGCGAATTATGAGGATATGTGAAACACATTGACCGTTAGATCATCATTCTGTAAGAATTTACTATAACTCGAGCATTTCCGTTTTTTTTAATGAGAGAGAATGGAAGAGTCGTTTTTTACAAGGGGAAAGAATCGAAGTGTTGAAGAGATAGAGTTGGAGGGAGAATGGACGACTAAGACAATCTATCATTAGCTAAACCTTCAAAAAGAACCATTATGTATTGTTGATGGTGTTGGGTGGAGTTAGTAGTTTTGGGTTGATGGCAGTTTTAGGTTTAAAGATTGAATAGTTTAATGGTTTTCTTGACCCCTCTTCTAAGGGCAAGTGTTATAGACACCTTAAACAAGCAAAAAAAAAAGTATTTTTTGAGGTTAGGGCAAGTACCATGGGCACCCCAAACATCCAAACTCGTCCCTCCGGTCCTAGATTTGGGGAGGGAGTAAGGGGTTTGAGGGAGGAGGCAAAGATTGTGCCGTGACGGTACAATCTCTGCCTAATTCCATATAGTCATTGTTCAAGTACAGATGGGAGAAATAAATGCATGTCACGGCACCGATTGTGTCGTGCGGCTGTGCCGTGCGTCCCTAATTTTCCATGGCACTTGCGCTCCCCCCAAACCCTTAAACCTTTACCTCAAACAACCTAAATAAGGGTTTTCCATGGCACTTGCCCTAAATAGAGGGCATTTTAAGATAGATGTGGTGCAAGGAGGCTTGACCAACTTTTAAACCCCTTAAAAATTTTAATGATGAAATAAAAGGCTCAAAACTTCACCACTTAGATGAGGGGTTAGATGTCTTAAAATAATATGATTTTGAGTGGCGAAAAAAATCAACCTATAGGCCCTATAAAAAAAATATCTAAAACCACAAAAATTAAAAAAAAATTAAAAAAAAAAAGTCCCTGACATTACTCTAAAATTTTATAGAAAAAGTTACTACTTTACGTGTTAAGTATATATACCTTCTTACCACCGTCGATGAGAATGGAATTGCAAAGGCGGAAATAGAGATCTTTAGATGTAGAGAACTGCACCGGAGAAACCGAACTAGATAGAATTTCCTGATAATCAGAAGGAAGGAATCTGTCCCAAGCAATGTTTGAATCAGCAAGAGATCTGAAGGTGGAAGAAACAAGCGATGAACGACACAAATCTCGAGGATTTGTGAGCAAGAGAATGATGGTAGAAATACAGTCTTCTGGCAAGCTATTGAAATCCACTACACCGCCGTCCATATTTATTTTGGATATTGTTGATAGAAGATCGAGATCTCTGGTGTAATTAAGTAAACAAGCAAGCAAGCAAGCAAGCAAAAGTGGTGAGTTTAATTTCAGAATGCAATATTTGAAATTTATAGATGGCTCATCAAGAAATAAAAGAGGAGAAGAAAGGTCATAGGTACCTAGAATCTGTATTATTGGGTTTTGCTGCTTTATTATTAGCCGTGTTGAATTGAACGAAACGAACTAGTTTGGATAAATAAACAAAGATTTAAACTATTTGATATTTTGACCACGTTTGTCAAAAAAACAGTAAAAGCACGAACTGACGTTTCTGTTGAATCCTGGATGAGTAATAATTTTGTGTATCTAAAAATTCTCTAAAGTCTCAAACACTTATAATCTGTGTGGACGGGAATTTAGTTAAGGATTTTGCTGCGACAAAGAATTTTAGTCGTAGAAAACTAGTTAAATATCATGTTATAAACCTAATTAGTTTTCTCTCAAAAATTTTTTACCCATAAAATTCCTACTTAAAATTTTTTAGGACTATTAATTGATTTGTGTTCATTATCTATAATATAATTCAGGATGATGGGGCAATTCTGTCCTCTTTCGACAAATTATTTGTATCAAGCACAACGAGGTTATTTCTTATTACGACAACAAGGTATATTTATTTTAAAGACAAAAACGCCCTTAAGTTTCTAAAATACCGGATATGTCCCGTGGTAGTAAATAACTAAAATAACCTTATTTTATTTTTTAATACCATTTAACATCTTTATTACATAAATGACTAAAATAGCTTTATTATCTTTTACGAAATACCGGGCGTGTCCCGTGGCCATAGTTATTTATTTACACCTGATTTACACTTGACGGTAGACTCGCGTGGAGTGGATCCAAAGGTGCGTGCAAAGCGCGCATGAGGGCAACGCGCGTAGCGCGTTTGGACATTCAACCCACGCGCGCGAAGCGCATGTGGAGAGAATGGACAAGGTTTTGAGCCGTGGCACGGCGATATAGAGGAGATTTATTTCAATATACAATGATGAGATATATGAGGTGATATCAAATCCTAGGAGATAAAGATCAAATAAAAATATCCGTAGTGCTACCGTTACCGAAAAATCTACAACGTAATTTACAGGAAAAAATAATTTTAGATTTGATGTAAATCAGGAGGATGTGTGCACGATGGTGTGAATGCACACTACCGTAAGATTTCCGTTTCTATATGATTTTGCTGTAATCATATCATTATCCTAAAAATATATAGTTACCACAAATAATAATCTCTTCATGATCCGCCTCCACCGTATGTATGTAGGTTGTTGTTACGTGGGGTCCACTGTTTGTAGGATATGGTGGCGTGCTTGCATGAGACGCACGTAGGGTTGGATGATGTCATGTATGGATCCGCATGGATAATGATAATGACCTAATTAATAGTACAATAATATATTTTGGACGGACTATTTTACATTAATAGTACAATAATATATTTTGGACGGACTATTTTACAAAAATGGTGTTAGAGTGGGACCCACTACTGTTGTCAATAGTATCTTTGTTAAAGCTATTTAAACATTTCGGGGGTGGAAATTAAATATTTTTCACATTTTTCATCATCCATTTAGATTATGTACCGTGTTATAGCCTTGGAAAACCAAACCCTTTCTTTATACAGAAGTGCTATTGGGACTGGCTCTCAATCTGTCTATTTAAACAGATTGAAGTGGCACCTTCAATTTATGACTTATTGTATGTTGTGGGAACCACACAAATCACAATAAATAATGAATTGAAGGTGGGTTAGACGGTTAGACCGCATGGGCCTTCACACACTGCCAACTGTGCTCTGAGTTTTAGCATATGATATTTTGTGTAGATTTATCATTTTTTTTTTTTGGATTACAAGAAACACAAAGCTGTCTCCCTTGACATTTGAATTTGATTGGTCTATTACACGTATTGTAATTGTTTCTTTTAATGATTTATTTGGATGGGACTGGACGAGAGATTGAATTGTCCGTTCCAAACAAAATTCACAAATTTTGCAACATTTTGGTTGAAAAATTGAAATAACAATGAAAAATATAAGGCATTGATTTGTAGGCCACAATACACGCCTTTGCTTAATATTTAGGTCTGATTTCAATCCCTTCAATAATAAGCCCTCCTTTTAGGTGATAGCCTTTCACCTCCATCAGACTCATCTTCACCTCCCCATCACCACCACTACCACCACCACCACCACCACCACCACCTCTTCCATTGTTAAGAAACTCCCCTAATTCAATCTCCATCCACCCATCATCCCTCCAACACGGAACTCGATGTTCCCCATCGATGACCCTAGCGCTCAAAACCTCAATTCGGTGCGAAAAACACAGCTTCTCTAACGACTGTTTATGTACATCTCGATGACATAAATAGGCGGTGCATCTAGACCGTTGATTCCCGACTTCAACCGATAGTTCAGATGGTAAAGAATCGAGCCCATACGCCCTATCGGAGACTTTCACAATGAGATAAGCACCATAATTTGTTTCAGGGGACAACATTTTCCTGTTGATCTTTCCATGAATTTCTAACCAACATATAGTCCTGAGCTCAACCACCTCTGAGAACCTGTTTAAGGTTAATTGTAAACCAAACAATTGCCTTAATGGATATTTTGGGCCCATGTAAAAAAAATTAGGCCCAACCCAAAAAAAATAATCCAGTGATAAAGAGAAACAAACCTAGATTGAGATAGAGGCTTCCATGTCCAATACATTGGATCATTTCCCCATGTAATTACAAGCTCCCTGGCACTCATCATGTAACATTTCTTACCTGTTGATCTCTCTAATGAGAAGGTCTGTTGATCAGTTAGAAAATAAAAGTATGTCATCATCAGAACCAGGTTTAACCATAAAATACTAACATTTTATTTGAAAATTACAATATTTAAAATTGGGGGTCCAAGTCAAAATTTATAAGTTCACATGTAAGGTTTGTTTTTAGGGTCAGGATTCCAGAATACCCGTAATAAAGATCATTTATCAGTAGATTTTTAATTTGAAATGGGATCTCTAAATTTTGTCAACTAGGGTTAAAGATCCACTCATACGATGTTTGAAAAAATAAATTAATAATGCAAGAGGGAGAAATCGCTCAAAAAAAAATCTCCCACTAGCATTACTAATTATCTGTCTTGACCGTTGATTAATCAGCTGATCAAGTACCATTCAAGGGTTGGGATATAATTGGGACAAGGTACCACAGTCAAAGTGGGGTTTATTGATTTTTCTGTTGTTAGAAGCAGGTTGCTAGGAAATTTACCATTTTACCACCGTCGATGTGAACTGGATTACAGAGGTGGAAGTATAGCTCTTTCTTGGATGAAAACGCCACCGGAGAAGATAATCTGGAGACAATCTCTTGATAATCTGACGGCAAAAATCTGTCCCAGACGACGTTGGATTCAGCAGCTGATCGGAAGATTGGAGAGGTTAGAGACGATCTGCACACATCTCTAGGAGTTGTAAGGGACAGAACGTGAGCTAAACAACTCTCTGGCAACAAATTGATTATTGACTCCATTATATCTATACTATACATGCAGGAGACGATCAAAAAAATTTTGATCAGGAGACGATCAAAAAATGAACGAAACCAATCCTTCAGAATTTCATTCTTTTCAGATCAATCTCAAAATTGAGTTTCATACAAATATTTCTTTGGTTTCTCGTCAAATATAATATATCCCAGTTTCAATTTATATATTAGTTTTCTGTTTTTAGCGATTAATGTGGAAGACGCTAACATGACAAGCTTATGTCGACATTAACCAAAGAAAAAATTAAAGTCGTGAAGCCATCTTGTACACACAGTGTGGGCCCCATAATTAGGATTGTCTACACGTGGGTTCAGTTTATGAAGTAGATTGCCCTAATTGGTATCTGCATTTTATTTTTTACATTTCAATTTACACTGGCTTATAACGTCATGCACAGAATTATTTTATCACATATGTGTGGGCGCCTTAATGAAGTTAATGAGACCTAATTTATCATGTATATGAACTAGGTATATCGCCGTATTTCCGGCACGGCTCAAAACTTCTCCGGCACGGCTCAAAATCGGGAGAGAGGAGAAGAGAGGGTTAGCAGAGAGAGGAGAAAGGGGGCAGGCAGAGAGAGGGGAGTAGAGAGAAATCCAGAGAGAGAGGGCAGGGAGAGAGAGGGGGAGCCTGCTTCAGCAGAGAGAAATCGAGAGAGAGAGAGAGAGGGCAGGGAGCAGAGAGAAGAAATTGAGAGAGAAGCAGGCAGGGAGCAGAGAGAAATCGAGAGAGAGAGAGAGAGAGAGAGAGAGCAGGGAGAGAGAGGCTTATCAAGCAGCACACAATTTATGAACGGGACAAATCTACCCCCCGTCCTGAATTGTATAAGAGATTAAGGGATCAAACAAAATTTACCCTAGTTGGGCGTTTTACAAAATATCTAATATTTGACAGCACAATTGAAAAATAACTTGTTGGAATTTCAAAAACTACATATATCTGTAAATTTAGTAGTGTTGGATTTATAGTATTGACAAGCTATTTTGTAAAGGGTCAGGTTATATAGTCCTTCTTATATAGCCTCTTATATAACTCCTTGCCTTTGGGGGCTACATGTAATGCATTCAGAGGTTGATTTTTGGAGAGAATGATCTACATGATGAGGAGAATATAGTTACCTGAAATCAGCCTATTCTAAAACTTCTAACCTCAAATCTAACCGTTTTAAATCAACAGTTAAATAAAAGTTAAATTTTGCATATTTTTTAAAGACTAATTTTAGGAGGTTAGAAGTTTTAGAACGAACTAATTTTTCTCTAAAAATTAACTCCTAGATAAATTACATGTGGGCTCCACATGCAGGGGTTATATAAGGGGGCTATATAATCTGACTCTTTTGTAAAATATTGTGCACGATAGCTAAAATGTTAGGTGGAACTAAATGCGCCCGTGCATTTTCAAGAAAAAAGAAGAAAAAACAATGAAAAAAGAAAACCCGCACCGAAGAATTTGAATTATAAATCCTATCCTTTTAGCCGTTTTCATCTCTTATTTTTGGCTTTTAAAAGTTTTGTATTTGAGTTTCGACATATGTAGTTTACAGTACATTTGAATTTTAAAATGAATTTTTGGGATGGATTTTTCATTTTTGTTAACATTATCTACGGTCCATTATCTAAGATGGTTGTTGCAACGGAGTGTGATGTTATTGATCCACGCTTAAGACCCACGTGGTGTAACTAGTGGTAGTTAAAGGCAAGTCTTTAATTTTGGACTTTAAACCTATTAAGTGGTAATAAGCTAAGCTGTTTCCAATCACTTACTACTACTTAATGGGTTTAAGGCCCAAAATTTAAGATTTGTCTCTAGCTACCACTAACTAGTGGTTAAAAATAAAAGTTATTTTGTGTGGACCTTCCACTAATTAGTGACAAGAAAACAAACGGACTATAAGTCTTTAGCAATCACATATGATGTTAATGTCTACTATTATTAACAACTTAATTAGTCTACGGCTCTCGGGTTTCATTTTGATTAGCACTCTTAATAGAAAAGTCTAACTTTTCAAAATAAAAGAAAATAAAAAGGTCCCCTCACATTCTTAATTAGAAAGATGGGACATCAAACTCCTACTATTCATGTCAGTAGTCCCATCAAATTGCTAAAAGTAATTGAAAATGGCAAGAGGAAAGATCTATGTGTTCAAATTGTTTACCCTTTTGCGATATGGTGATAGCAATCCAATGAGAGCCCACTTGATCTCAAATACTACTTGACTTGTATCAACAGCTCATATTGTCCATTTTGGCAAGAACTCAAGAGCAAGGGATGGATGAGAAGATGACCTTAATAGTCACCGAGCTTAACGTACGTACGTACTAGGTAGTAAGTAATCGAGAAAGAAATAGTGTTGTAGTAAATTAAGGTGCCATCCAAAACCTTATTGGCAGGTCCCGTTGTAGGCATCCCCTACCCTAAATTTACATTTGTTATGTTATGGGGCCGGCCAATAATATTTAGAAGGTGCTTTTAAAATTCATTTTATAAGTGCCTTCCAAAATCTTATTGGCAGTTCCCAATTGTAGGCGTCCCCTGCTATAAATTTGCATTTGTTATATTATGGGGCCTACCAATAATATTTGGTGTCTTTAAAATTTCCCAAAGTGTTAAAAGTGATTGATGCAGTAAATTAAGGTGGTAAAAGTAGTGGTGCAGTAATTGGCCAAGCCCAACAAAGAAGAGATGCAAAACAAGGCCCAACACAACGGCTCCAAGAACATGAGGTTCATGTGCTTTGCTCTCACAAATGCCTTCGATTAACTTGTTTCCTGCTTGTATAAATTTTTTTTGACAATTATTAAAGCTGAAAAAATTATTTCTTATTCAATCTGTAGCATATCAATTCGAATATAAGTCATTGAGAAAATAAATTAAAAAAAAAAAGAAGCAGAAGAAGAAAAACCTTGAAGAAATGTAAAGTAAAAGTCACGAATACAAATATCAAGTATAAGTCATTTAATATATTTATATCTTCTCAGCCTTTTGGCTAAGATCAAGTCATTTAATACATTCGTATGATTGTAAAATGCACAAGTGCAAAATGCACTGGCTTTCCAGCTAGTTAATTAAAAGGGGACATATAAACAAATTGGAAACTGTAAAAAAAGTCCCATAAAAAAGTAATTGTGTGTTTTAATCCTTTTTTATAAATTTAGTCCATACTTTTATGACTTTTATGTCCAAAACTAAGGATTAAATTTATAAAAAAAGATTAAAAATATAATGACTTTTTTTACAGGGACTTTTTTTTACAAAACCCTCAAACAAATTTATACAATATACAAGAGGCGAATATGGCTTCGGAAGAAAATATATAATATTTTAGTAATAAATGCTTCAACATGATCTAAAATGAACTTGAGAAAACTAGTAGGGTGCTGCCATACATAATTGTCGGTGTCGTTTGGTCGCATCACCCACCTCTTTCCTTTCTTCAGTTTCCCATAAAAATGAAGCATAAGCTGCAAGAACATCACTGCAAATAATGGAAAAAATAAATAAAAAATACAAATCAGTGCTTAACTCTACTTCGATCGTGTACCTCTTTGAATCTCAACCAAGTTTGAATTTGACCCTGCTTAGGGCTCGGGTTGGATTTTAGGGGTTTAAGGTTTTTTCTTTTTCTTTTTCTTTTTGAGATCTATGATATCCTGGCTTCTTAAAGCATCCGACTAGTCTCTAAGGTTGGGCTTTAAGGTTTTGATTGAGGCTAGTGAGCTTGATCATGCCTAACGGATCCCTGTTTGGCAAACTAAAACTGACCCAAATCGAGCCCAGCCTGACCCAAGCATTTTTTAGTTATACCAGGATGATCAAGTGAAGGTCATACCTGTTTTCAGGGGCAGCATGTACTGCACTCACAAAGAACTTAGATGCCATTTCTTCCTCTCCATGGACTTCCCATCTCAGTTTTGCATATTCAGACAGTGCCTCACCATCATTGGGCTCTGCCAAGATTGCTCTGGAGTAGAATTCCTCAGCCCTCTTGTAGTCTTTTTTAATCTGTTTTTTTTTAGCCCAATAAAAAAAAAACAAAATTTATTTAATTCTTAATTAAATTAAATAAAAGAAAAAATAATTAGAGTACTATATAAATCACCTTGTATAGGTATTGAGCATAATTTCTCAGTATAAGAGGATTGCATGGATTTTCTCTTAAGATATTCTCGTAATATCGTTCCATTTGATAGTAGTCATCGCATGTTATTCGCTTAAACATCATTAAATCCGGGTCGATTCCTAACCCGGCAGCCATATACAAAGATGTTTGTTCCTGAAAATTGTTCCGGTTCGAGAAGTTAAAGAAACCAAATCCTTTATTGTCTTCAATACCAGTATCCATCAGAGGGAAGCTAAATTCAACTTTCTTGTCATAATCATCCATATTTTTCGTATATTCATCGGATCCTTCGTCGACATCTCCATCATAATTTGAGAAGGATAAAATTGGTTCTAGTTTTGGTTTGGACTTGAAATTGTTATTCCTAGTCCTTTCATTGAATTTCACGGGCGAATCTGCCTCGGTCTCATTGTTCGTTACCATTGCATTTAAATTGCTATCCGAAGAAACACGTCGCATGTTCTTAAATGATTGCCATTTTATCGTAGATGGGTCGACGGGGAACGAAATTTTATGGAGGTTTCCGGTTACCGGGGATGCCTTTGATGAGTTTCGCGAGCTTCCTCCGGCTTCATGCATGGAGGACATGATTGGGGTTGATGAGCTTCTTAGTAGAATCATTGTTGATGATGAGAAATGATCAACACCCAACTGATTTTTAATCTACAAACATAAAATGAAATCAGTTTAGCTTCATCAAATCAATCAACTATTCTGTAGGAAATTCAAAAGCATGAAAGTATACATAGAATTCAAAAGCAACATTTGAATCATTCACCTGTTTTTATAGAAGATTTCTTCAATGGTTTTTTTGGATTCAACCTTCAAAAGAGATTGAAATTGAAACTCATATAGTTGGGAGGATCAATATATATATATTTTATTCTATTTCCTCTGTTTTTTCAAAGTTTTCTTTCTATAAGTTGAAGGGTCAGAAGTTAGTCAAAATTAACAGTCAATTTAGAACCCTTGTTTGTTTTATGACATCAGATTAAAGCGGTTGATTTCTCAACCATTCACATTTACTACAACATAATTAACATGTACTGCCTTTGGGAGTTCCATAAATAGTACAGGAATACATGGAACCAATTTTTGTGGGCCTGAACTAAGCCTGGCACAAGTTCAAGGTGAATAAGCCCAAGCATGGCCTCGATAGAGCCCGATATGGTTAAGCCTTCAATTTTTACCTTTGAGCCCACTCGAACAGAAACCCGATCGATCCCATTTCCAAGCCTAATTTAGTTTTGAATCAGTGAAGATGGCTATTTGTCCCTTAGATCCATCGCCTTGATTGGGGCCTGTTTCTAATTCTTGACCAAAAGCCTTATTTGAGGAAAATTTATGAAAAGTTTCATGCTGAGAATGCTACATATCCAAAAAGTTTAACAGAAAGTTTGACAAATGAGTGGAGTGGCGAGATCTTAGACAAGATCCCAATGGTAAAAATACAAGAGTAATGCTATTTGATTTTGTCACTTTTGTTATTATTCAAATTTTTTGTACAAGTAGCATTTCCTAAAATTATATTAGTGGGCAGCAAAAAATGCGGTGGCAGGCTTAGGATATAGGGGTGCGCTTTTAAAATTTCCTTCAACTTTTGATGAGGTTTAGGGCTTTGGTTGAGTCAAAGGATTGTTGGTTGTGGTTGTCCCCAGCCCAAGCCCAATCAATAGCAGACCCAACTGTATAAACAATTGCGATCCAGCCCACTCAGGTGGTTTAGGGCTTCCGTCTTTCGAAAATTGATTACAAAGAATACCCATTAAGTCAACTGAATCTACATATATGCCACCAGAAAACCCTAACCCTAACTTGTGCCCTCTTTGATATAAAAGCTTCTTTTCTTCTCTGTTTATATTTCTCTATTTTCGGCAGCACCCCAGGAGAGAGGAGAGGAGAGAAATGGTGTCCCTGAAGCTTCAGAAGCGGCTCGCCGCCAGCGTCCTCAAGTGCGGTAGAGGGAAGGTCTGGCTTGATCCCAATGAGGTCAGCGAGATCTCCATGGCCAATTCTAGTACGATCCTCTCTCTCTCTCTAATTTTTTTCATCTATCTTTGTTCATTTTTAGGTTACTGCAACTGAATATCTACACTGGAATATGTTCTACGTTTGCAGTTTCTATGTTTTTAATAAATGGCTTCGTTTTGATTCTTAAATTAGTTTCGATCTATTACAGTTTTTTCTTATCCAAATCGGGTTTTTGAATTTTTCTACCTCATATTTTGACTTGAAAGTTGGGTATCTGCTCATATTTTAGCTCATATTTTTTTTTTCAGTATTAGTATTATCATATCGTTGAACATAAATGTGATTGGTATGTAGTTTAAATCGATATTAGAGTACTGTTATCTGATATTTTAGGTTCAGCGATTTGTGTTAGTCAGTTTATAAACAGAGAAGTTTATGATTGAAAGTTTGGGAGTAACCCTAGGTTATTAATATGTTCCCAATGCAGATTTTTCAATCTGTATTTGAGCAGAGCAATCGTAAACAAACATGGGTTTAAGCTACCAGGAGGCCTTTTTATTAATCAGTAAGAAAGAATTATTAGAAATAAAGGAAGCAAAGTTGCACAATCATCAGAGTCAAGGGAATCGGGACAAGGGTTGAGGTCCTTAGACTCGGCACAAAATCAATCAAGAAATAAAGGAAGCAAAGTTGCACAATCATTAGACCGAAATACCCATTATAAACATTAAAAACAGATCTGGCTTTAACTCTCTGGATCAGCTTCTCAATATTAGGTTTTCCGTTGTTTAATATGTTGGCATGCTGCTAATGCCAATACGACCAAACTTAAACAAACTGCAGGAGGTACCAGATGCATTGTTTCCATATTAAAATCAGTTTCTCAATGGTTTCATCAGTTCATAGAGCTTAGTTCTTGGGAGTTAAATCTTATATAAGCTGTCCCTTGAGCATACAGAATAGAGGTCTGCATCTTACATTTTTACGCACACAATTGGAACATTTATACATGATGTGCTGTAGGAAGAGATGATTGAAAGACTTTAAATTGGAATTGCACATTTGATAAGAAAAACCATGTCTACATAAAGCATACCTACCAAAGTAATGAAATGAACTAATTTGTACACTGTTAGATTATAATTGGATATTAAGAGATTTCTGTTTAAACCATAAGTTAAATGTCACTAGACGAAAATGATTGTGTAACTGATTTGTATCTAATGATAGAAGATGAGAACTGATGGACTGGTGTTGAATAATATCAAATGAGAATTTATTTTTGCTCCTTATTCCATAGCTATCCATGCTTCTTCAGTATTGTGCTTCTAATTTGTATACTTCCTAGTGAAAGTTGTACCACATTTTGTCACCGATTTGTCTTGTCGTTAACTCGAGTCTTGTTTAATGTGGAATTCAGGGCAAAATGTAAGAAAGCTGGTGAAAGATGGTTTCATTATCCGGAAACCAACCAAGATTCACTCTCGATCTCGTGCACGCCGGATGAAGGAGGCTAAGAGGAAGGGTCGTCATTCTGGATATGGTATGCTTGTTGTGGGAGTTGCCAACATTTCTGCTTGAGTAAAGGATGTTGTTGACTTAAAAAGAACTTCTGAACATGAGTGATTCAGTTACGGATGTGGATAAATAATTATACTTATAGCCGATCAAAAAAAAAATTGTACTTATAATATGCTGTGGATACAACTATTTGCTTCCTCCAATCCTGTTCAATAGTAATTCTGGAAGTTGGTTGTGCTTACGCATTTGTGGTCAAAATTGGGCCACCTGAGTTTCTCCCTTGGGTTTCTTTTTAAGCATTTCATCTATTGTTTAGGTCTGACAATAATTTTTGTAGATATTTAGATTGTTTTGTTTATGCTTACAGGTAAACGTAAGGGTACCCGAGAGGCTAGGCTGCCCACTAAGATCCTCTGGATGAGAAGGATGCGTGTTCTCAGGCGTTTGCTCCGCAAGTACCGAGAAGCAAAGAAGATTGACAAGCACATGTACCATGACATGTACATGAAGGTTAAAGGTAACGTCTTCAAGAACAAGAGAGTGCTGATGGAGAGTATCCACAAGTCAAAGGCTGAGAAGGCAAGAGAGAAGACATTGTCTGACCAGTTTGAGGCTAAGAGGGCCAAGAACAAGGCAAGCAGGGAGAGGAAGTTTGCCAGGAGGGAGGAACGTCTAGCTCAGGTGAGATAAGCCTCAAACATATTCATTTCTAGGAATTGGATGATATTTGTTTCAGTTATTTAAAGAATTCAGTTTTCATAATTAACCTGCACTACCAAAGAACCTTTCTTTGTTGGAACATAATGTTGTATTAAAACATTTGGTTGCTCTGCTCAAAACTCTTTCTGATGTTTTACCTGAAAAGCTTAGTTTACTGATTGAGGAGAAACTAAATTTGAACTAATGATTAGGAATACTGGATAGCCAGTCTATATTACACGTTTTTTGGTTTTTCTATTTTCTGCCAATTTTGATCTGTGTAAAAATGATGAGTAGCATCAAGAAGATCAATACATAACTATCGTTTTTTTCTCTAATTTGGGCCTCTTAGATTTTGATATTTTCCCAATATTGTGACAGGGACCTGTTGAACGGGCACCACCAGCAGCTGCACCTCAACCAACCGCTGAGTAAGTAGTTAAAATTTTGATGTTTAATTCTTGCATCTTTTTTTATTTTTTTATTTTTTAATTTATGTTTTTTTGATTGGTATGCTTAAAATTACTGTTTCATCTAGTTGTAATTATCTGATGAAATGATGTGTTTCATCTTGTAGGGTACCAAAGAAAAGCAAGAAGTGAGTGAGTACGGTGACGAACATTTAAATTACTCTTTGCTAGTCTATATATCTACTGGTATGTAGAAATGGGTTTTGTCATAGTAGAGATTTAGGTTTCTGGAGCGTTTTTGCTCTTTTTTTTTGTTTTGTTTTATGACTTTGTTCATTCATACTCTTGAGTAAAAATGATGCTTAGAATTTGGTAATTATTGAACTCCAGTGGAGTTGTAGTTTCTTTTATTTTGTGTGAGTGATATTTAACCTTTTTTTTTTTTCATTGTTGTGGTGAATGAATGTTATTATGTGCATGAATTTGCTAGGAGGTTTGATGATTAGCATGCCCTTGTGGCATTCGAACTCCTAGTAATAGCTTCTATGAATTAGTGATATTCCTACATTGGATCATGATTTAATGGTTGCTACTTACAAGTTGACCTGGATTTTTTAGTTTATTTTTTCTGTCTAAGATCCCCAAACCTCTCCTGTATAAAACTTTTCAGGATTGATCTTCAGTTCGGAACAAAAGATCTTTTTTTTTTTAATTTTTTATTTATCTTTTTGTTGCTCTGAGTTGCAGTTCAAGCTGGGAATTATATTTTAATAATGCTTTTATTGAAGTTCAAAGCAGTACATAATTTTCCGTGATTCTGCACATTTAAAAATATTTTCAGATTCAATAGCGGCCACTAGTTCAAGATAAGTTTTCTGGCAAGAAATGTTATCATTCTAGCTGGTCCCATGTTTCCCACTTAGTAGATTGGTGGATAATGTCTGAATCCACTACTCTTAACACTAGATTGTCCTCTTGAAAGTTAGATAGATACTCTTTGCCTCTGCCGCGGGCCTACCTAAATAGACACTTTTGTTTGGTAATTTCTCAAGAGAGTCTAATCGAACGTGTAAATTTTGAATAACATCTTTTATCAACAATCGATCCTAGCTTCATGTGGGCTCTCTGGAATATGTACCTAAGAAATCAGAGCGCGGAGAGGGTGTGAGAGCATGAGCTGGCCCGAAGGTTCGGATACACTAAAATAAGGTGATGATGATGATGATGAATGGTGGTGATGATCTATGACACCAAGATGATGATAAATAGTTAAATGTGTGTTTAGTTTAAGCAAATATAATTACTAAAGAGGGAGGTTATTGCACCCTATCTTAGAACGCCCAACATGCGATGCATACATGTGCTAATTTTTTTAGAGGATGTTCTCACAATGTATATAATTATATTAAAAAATCAACTCGTTTTAAAATTTTCAACCCCCTCAAATGTCCTTAAAAATTGAGAATTATTTGTCTCCTCAAATAGTTACTAAATAGTTACTAATTTTTAAATGCTAATTTGAGGAGATTAGAAGTTTTACAGAGAACTGATTTTTGAATATGATATATACATAATGAGGAAATGCACCAAGACCCCACAGACATGGGCGTTATAAGGAGGCGTTCTAAGAGGGGTGCAATAACCTCCCAATTATTAAATATTTAGTTGAATATTTGACCGATTCAAACTCATTGAATATCTACGCTTCACCGCGGATTGGGAGGCTCACGGATTGGGTGCGGGAGCGCCACCCAATCCCATCGGATTTGGTTACTAAGGGTATGTACGTATAAGCATGTAAATAGATCCATTCCCATGAGTCCGATCTTGGGGAATGGGGAAACGACACTGGCTTGTTGTCTTGACTACGTGAATGCGAAACCTCTCTTCTGGAAGGGACTAATGTTTCCAATCTTGTTCCCGCTTGTCCTCTTCTCTGGTTACTTTGATACAATGTCATTTGCAAAATTGTTTTGGGATTAGAGCATCCACAATCCTAGCTAAATTTAGTAGAATTGTACGTAACTCATACTGAATTGTCTAAAAATGTAAATTTAGAGTAGGAGGAGAGAGAATTATGAAAAAATACACAAGATGTAAAAATATATAGAAAATTAGATGGACTTTGAGAGTTAGCCTGGCATCAGGCGGTATCTCGGAGTTAGCCTGGTCGTGAGGCACACTCTGAGAGTCCGCCTGGTGCCAGGCTAACTCTCCGCCTGGTTTATTTTTTATTTTTAAAAAGAATCTTATGAAAATCATTTTTTTAAAATGTCTCAAAAACAATTCAGATTATTTTTTAAAATAGTTTTTTTAAAAAAATAAAAAATAAAATATGGGGCGGCCTCTGAAATAACACCCAGCATCAGGCAGTATCTTAAAGACCGCCCCATATATATATATATATATATATTCTTTTCACAAATTTGGACAACGGTAGCATTGTGAATACGATGGTGTATTTCTAAATTTTTTAAAAGTTTTTAACTTTTACACAATTAAAATAGACAACACGACTGTGGATGCTCTTATAAACATGATCTAAGGGGTGATTTCTTGTTAGATGATTTACAAGTTTTTATTAAGTTCGTGCACATGTAAACCCCACAAATAACTTGTAATTATGAATATGCTAACTGTTAATTTGACCATTAATGATTAAACTTGTCCTTCCAATAATGGCTTGTCTTTTTTCCTCTTTTGGGATTGTTTCTTTGGGACCAATTAGGTTATCAGGAGTATGTATAGTCTTAAGATAGTTTATAAGCACAACCATAGCTAATTAGCCATCCTCATCAGAGAGGAGTATCCTAGAAATGTCAGTTGAAAAAGGCAGAAAGAGAAAGCTTTTTATTTTTATTTTTATACAACTTAAAGAGTTCTTTTAACTAAATAGAGACTTTTAATTACATTTTAAACAACAGATCCACTGCCCAGGAGATTTTGTGATTACAAAAACAAACTTAAACAGAAAAAAGCCCAAAAAAGAAAAACCTAATCTCACTTAGCAGCAGCAGAGAACAGAGAGAATCCGGTACTAGTACTACTAGTAGTAAGGCTTACGGACTAATTGTTTTTTCTTTTTGGTGTGGTCTACAATTAAAACACCATTATACATTTGGGCTGCCTCGTAGCAGTTGATTGCTTCTTTTTTTGGGGGCGCCTTGATACGGTGGTCAACAATCAACAAACCCCATGCATTTGGGCTGCCTCATAGCAATTAATTGCTTCGACTTTCTTCAGTGGCAACTGATGATGATGATTAGGGTGAGGGTGATAATGAGGTGGTTGATGAGGAGCCCTTTTGCGCCAGAACTCCTCTACCATAACGAAGCCTTCAGTCCCAACTTTTGGAAGGTCTGCTTGGGGTGCCATATCTATTTATATTTCTCAAGTAGTATTACAACTCACAAATGTACCTAAAATCTAACTGTGTATATAGGGATTTCAAGCAAGTTTTCTTTTTAAGTTCTTGGCTTGATACAAACCTAGTAGAACACTAACCCCCCTTTATATAGTTTTCATATTTCAAATCCCCAACCTTCTTCTTCATGCAACTTACTACCTTCATCCTTACCCATTTTTGTCCCCACCTTGAATGCAATTCATCAGGGTAATTTGGCCTACTTTCGGTGGTTAGTGCATACTAGTATATTCTTTACTCTCATTCTCTCTCTCTCTCTCTCTCTCTCTCTCTCTCTCTCTCTCTCTCTCTCTCTCTCTCTCTCTCTCTCTCTCTCTCTCTCTCTCTCTCTCTCTCTCTCTCTTTCTCCCCTTGTGGGGGAACATATCTTTTCTTTTCATTATTATCTCTTTACTCTCAATTCTATCTCCCTCTGGGGGGAAAATATCTCTTCTTATCAGTAATGAATAATTGAACAAATCCACAATAATCTTTGAAAGTTGAAATATCTTTTGTACATCTTCACTAGGTTTCATAATCCCAACCCTTGAAAATAACTAGGAGAAATTAATTGGATATATAGAGAGAGAGAGGATATTCCAAGAACATCCACCTTTCTTTACTTATAAATTTTTTTGACTGCATTAATCATTATTAATGAATAATATTAGGCTAGATAAGTAATAATCAATTAGTTAATTAAGATTTGAATAATCTTCTCATTCATCTATTTTTCTGATGTTTATGCAAACTGCAATTATCCCATAATCCTAGCTTGTGAAGTTCGATGTTTTAGGCGTAAGATGTTTGATAGCATTTGAATTCCATGAAAATAGGTTAGTTTCGCGGAAACAATACAAATTCTGTTGTTTGCATGCTTGCATTTTTAATTCCATGGAACTAGGGCCCAATTACTTAAAAGCTTATAATAGTTAGTTTTTATGGTATGTTTGGATTGCAGGAATAGATTCACATTTCTAAGAATGTAACTCCAAGCTTGTAATTGGTTCGCAGAATCATGCCGAAATTTAGGGGGAATAGCAATCCCGTGGGTGGAGGTGGGATTGCCATTCCCATTCCTCGAATCAATCATAATTTTTTAAGACAATCTTACCCTTACATATTTTCTCTATTTACAAATACAATCCCAAACCATGTTTAGACACTTCTACCTCTTTTTTCTTTTTCCTAATCGTAACTTCATTCTAGAAGAGAGAAAAATAAGTAAACGAAGAGAATAACATTTGAGACATTCAACGAGCATGAGTTTCAATCTAACTCCATAATTAAATGGGTAAATAAGCCAATGAGTATATATGAGTTATGAAAAATATGAATTGATTTTTTGTTTCTATGCTTGTTATGAAAAATATGAATTAATTTTTTATTTCCATGCTTGTTTTTAATAGTACAACCCAGGGTTAGACATCAGAGGACAAAGCAGTCGTCTCGACTTCAGAAAAGAAAAATAACAAAAACAACTACAATAACAAAATAAATAAATAAAAAGAAGAAGATGATGATAATGATGATGAAAACCAATGTAGTATTATTGAATAAGGACCGTTAGATTATTTGAATCCACTCATTAAAATTAGGAAGTAAGGACACTTCTTTTAGAGAAGAGTATTTGTATGCATATCATTTAAAAAAAAAATCTTTGGGATTGATTGTCCTAGAATTCAGTGGCAGGGCCAAGATTTTGACCTAGTGGGGGCAAAAATAGAAAAGGCAAATTCCATTTCTATTACCACATTTTCTTAACTAGAACCCACATATTTTTACACTTAGTTTAATTCAGCATGTATGACTTAAATGGAGACGATTGAAAGATTTTCTTTTTCTTTCTTTTTTTCTCTATTGTAAAAAAGATCTTCTTACCAATTAGATCATCCTTTCACCACATCGATCTACAACTTTTAATTACATAAAAAGATCTTCTGTGAAGAGATCATCCTCACAGAAAAATCATCCATTAGATTATCCAAATTTGATCTAAATTTTAATTTAAGTCATTTATTTTGTCGATAATTTTAACTAACTTTTAGTTTGGTTAAAAGTTTAGAATAATATAATCTTTGGTAAAGTAAATCTACATGGTGAGGAAAATATCCTCACGGAACTCACAAAAAACCAATCCTCGTCTAGTTCCAAAATTGGATGTATGAATGGTGTAAACACAAGTGGGTGTTAAAAAATACAAAGTTGTGTGGAAGTATAATAGTCAAAATTAATTTTATAAAAAATGAAAGTTAAAATTAAAAGTTTTCCCTTAGTTACACTCCCAATTAAAGATTTTTAAATTTTTTTAAAGGACAATTTATAATAGAAATAAATAACTTTTACAAATTGTATATATATCTCAAACAAATGAGTGGGGGCAGCTGCCCCCACTAGGCATATGGTGGCTCCGCCACTGCTAGAATTTGGTAGGGGAGTACTTGAAGGATGTGCACATGGGGGAGGGAGGGAGGGAGGGAAAAAGCAAACAAAAGTACTCATCATCTGAAAGGCACAAATTTTGGTTGAATTGTTCCTCTCCCATCCATCACCCATCAATAGGTTATGCTTGCTAATGTGAGGAGTCATCGGTTGGAGAATTGGGCAAAAACCAAGGGAAGAGCATTTGAATTGAACATAATATTCAGCAAAAATTATAACAAAAAAAAAATCATGAAATTAGCAGGATTTAACCACAATTCTACTTAACTTCTTCTCTTTTTCTCCATTATAGTTAGTGTAAGTGAGATACCAGAGTTCAACATCTTCTTCTTCTCTTGGTCCTTCCTCTTTTTTTTTTTTCTTCTTCCTGTTTTTCTTCCTGATTCAAAGGAGATTGTTGTGTGATGGACCATCTGTCTGGGTCATTATATATTGAGTTTGTTAGGCTCTCATATTTCATGTGGGACTATTCTCATCAGGCCAATTAGTTTATCTTAAGATAGTTATATAGTTAAGTTATATGCACAACCATAGCTAATTAGCCATCCTCATCAGAGAGGGTTATCCTAGAAATGTCAGTTGAAAAAGGCAGAAAGAGAGAGCTTTTATACACCTTAAAAGTTCTTTTAACTAAATAGAGACTTAATTACATTTTAAACAACAGCTCCACTGCCCAAGAGATTTTGTGATTACAACAACAAACTTAAACAGAAAAAGGACCCCCCAAAAAAAAACCTAATCTCACTTAGCAGCAGCAGAGAACAGAGAGAATCTAGTACCATTATACACCATTATACAATTAAAACACCATTATACATTTGGGCTGCTTCGCTCCTTGTTACGAGGGTGGTCAAGAATCAACAAGCCCGCATACTTTTGGGCTTCTCCTTTCTTCTGTGCCAATTGATAATGATGATGAGGTTGAGGGTGATACTTAGCTAATGTGGTTGATGAGGAGTCCTTTTGCGCAAGAACTCCTCCAGCATAAGGAAGCCTTCAGTCCCAACTTTTGGAAGGTCCCCTCGCGCCTTGTTAGGACGGTGGTCAACTTTCTTCGGTGGCAATTGATGATGGTGATGAGGTTGAGGGTGATACTGAGGTGGTTGATGAGGAGTCTTTTTGCGCAAGAACTCCTCCACCATAATGAAGCCTTCAATCCCAACTTTTGAAAGGTCTGCTTGTGGTGCCATATCTATCTATATTTCTCAAGTAGTATTACAACTCACAAATGTACCTAAAATCTAACTAGGTATAAAGGGATTTTGAGCAAGTTTTCTTTTTAAGTTCTTGGCTTGATACAAACCTATGGTAAAACACTAACCCCCTCTTTATATAGTTTTCATATTTCAAATCCCCAACCTTCTTCTTCATGCAACTTACCCATTTTTGTCCCCACCTTGAATGCAATTCAGGGTAATTTGGTCTACTTTTGGTGGTTAGTATGTACAAGTATATATTCTTTACTCTCTCTCTCTCTCTCTCTCTCTCCTTGTTGAGGAACATATCTTTTCTTTTCATTATTATCTCTTTACTCTCAAATTCTATCTCCCTCTGGGGGGAAAATATCTCTTCATATCAGTACTGAATAATTGAACAAATCCACAATAGTGTTTGAAAGTTGAAATATCTTTTGTACATCTTCACTGGGTTACATAATCCCAACCTTGAAAATAACTTGTAGAAATTGGATAGAGAGAGGATATTCCAAGAATATCCACCTTTCTTTCTTTACAAATTTTTGACTACATTATTAATGAATAATATTAGGATAGAATGATAGATTAGTACAAATCAATTAGTTAATTAAGATTTGAATAATCTTCTCATTCATCTATTTTCAGATGTTTATGCAAACTGCAATTATCCCATAATCCTAGCTTCTGAAGTTCGATGATGTTTTAGGCGTAAGACTAATTAATATGTAATTGGTGAGAACTTAGTCTGTGAGTTTAAGTGCCCCGTCATGCACCTATTATAACATCATGATCATCCATCGAACTGACGGCTTGGACAGAGGATGTATATGAATTATGGTGCCCCGGGAAGTATGTAATCAGATCAGTCCTTGTTGGAATTCAAAAAATGCATCCTCATCCATATATATTACCAACTTTTAGGAGGAATCTTTTGGTTCTTCTTCCTAGTTAAGTAACTTTTAGTTAGATCTTCATTGATCATAAGAATATAACATAACCTAAAGCTTATATATATACATCTGATTTTCAAAAGTAGTTGGATTTGATCATAAGAATATAACATAACCTAAAGCTTATATACACCTGATTTTCAAAAGTAGTTGGATTTTATCAGAAATGGAGATGCCCTAGTTAGTTGGGTTGGTCTACATGTTCGGTCAGTGCTTCCTTTTCCAGGCCTTATCTTAATTATTGGGACATCAATTATTTCAAAAAGAGACCAGAATCTTATGCTCCTAAGAGTTGGCCGGGTTGCAAACTAATCCCTTCACGCCACTTATCTTTTTTATATTAACGATCCATGAGTGAGGAGCTGGTGTAGTATAATCAACAAACCAAGCTATCTTTTGACATCAACATGATGATGTCATCTTTAGTGATGTCATGTAATTAAAGAACGTAATGGGGGCGCAGGGATCGACCATTACAAAATTGACAGCAACGGTTGAATGGAAACTTCCACGGAAATTTGAAGAAAACCATCGGTTGAGTATAAAACTGTTACCATTATACAATTTAAGGCAACGGTTCTATGTGCAACAGTCATTTTGGGGTCAATATCAGCATCGAATTATGTGACAAACCGTTAGAATAACCTGTTTAAAGTGATGTTTACACTTAATGTAACGTTTAAATATGACCTTTAGTAACAGCTTTCAACCCGTTATTGTAGATTGACATGTTACAGTGACGGTGGATTAGGTGACGGCTTTTATGTTCACATAAACTGTTTTATGGTTTTGGTAACGGTTGAGACCTGTTGCCAATGGACATATTTTTTGTAGCTGGTTAAATCTTTTGACATCACGATGATGATGCCATATAATTAAAGGACCCTTTTGAAAACGACACATGGGTCGACCATGGATCGAGAGCAAGTTACTTTGTCTCGGACCATAAACAAACTAGGACCATATCTATGTGACCATTTGGTTTTTAGTGTTTGGACGTGAAGATGGTGGCAGGGCCATATCTGAGATTTTGGGGGTCCGAAGCGAAATCGCAAAAATGGGACCCCAAAATTCTAAATTATAATACATTGTAAATTGAGTTTCCTGCTATACTTTTATCTTAATTAAAAATTTCTATCATAAGAAATAGAAATGAGAAGTATTCTAAAACAACTAGAAGTATGATAATATATTAACTCATGCTAGTGTGTATATGTATATATAGGAGCATATAATTTTTGGGGCCCTCAAAATTTAGGGGCCCTATGCGGTTGCTTATGCAGCATATGCTCAGATACGACCCTGATGGTGGATTGAGTTATGCAATATTGATTACAATCTGAACTTGTATTGTGTAGGATCTTCAAGGCTAAGAATTCTAAAATAAGATCATTTGGGTTAGAGAAAGTGAGATACCAGAGTTCAACATCTTCTTCTTCTCTTGGTCCTTCCTCGTTTTTTTTCATCTTTCTGATTTTCTTCCTCATGATTCAAAGGATATTCTTGTGTGTTATGTCAAACTTGAGAAAACAACCTCCCTCAAGCCACGCTCGTCCCCCAGCCAAAAGATTCCTACCAATCAACCAGCTCCGCCCTCTCAAATACAAGGAAGCACAATTTTCTCAAATGGATACAGGGCCTGAGCAGACAAATCTACATCCTAATCAGAAAGGAAAGTCGAGATGCAAAAGGCGCCATTACTTCATTATGCCTCCAAGAGAGCTCGTTCGTTAGAGATGTACAAGCTCTCTAGGATGGATACAAAAGAATCTATCACTCCAACATCAGCTTCCGTCTTCTGTTAATTAATTAATGAGATCGGATCTTAATTGGTAACTAAAACCTTGGAAATGGGGCCAATCTCCCGACATTTTTTAATTAGGTGCTCCAGGGCTCGGTTCTCTGGCGCTACTTAGGGCACATGATATTCATTCATACAATGTCATTACAAAATTATTGTGCGCGGTTTCTATATGAACATGATCCAAGAAATGATGGCTGATTAACTTTGAATAAGAGTGTACATATGAGTATCCTAGCTGTAATTAAATTGGTCATAAATGATAAATCTTCTCCTTTCAAGAATGGTTTGTCATAGAAAGCTTTTTCCACTTTTGGGTTGTTTCTTATTAATTTGGGGCCAATAATAAGTTTTTCAGGAGGATTGTCTTAACTCTTGAGATTGAGCTGCAGGTTAATTACAGGTAGAGGTGTCAATGGGTACCAAACTACCCGGAATCGAACCGGTACCGGAACCGTTTTTTGCGGTTCCGGGACCTCATTTTGTGGATCCGATAAATTTCGGATCTACCCATTTTGGACCCGTTTAATTTCGGATCCACCCAACGGGTACCCGGTTCCGTATAAATTTTATAAAGTTTTAGTTTAATTTACTATTATACAATAGTTTTTTAATAAAAAAAACTAATGACTATTATATAACAAATTTCATAATAAAATAAATTTTATAATTGAATAGAATACGAAAATACAAAAAGGTTTTATGTGAAAAAATAAAAAAACAATAATAAAAAATGGGTATCGAATACCCGCGGGTACCCGCGGATCCTAGCGGTACCGGATCCACCAATTGAGGTTCCGGAACCGGAACTAAAGGATCCGAAACCGGAACCGAAAGGATCCAGAACCGCTTCATATTAATCTGGAACCTTTAGGTTCCGATCCGGAACCGTCCCGTTGACACCCCTAATTACAGGCACAACCATAGCTAATAATTAGCCATCCTCATCAGAGAGTATCCTAGAAATATATGGCAGCTGAAAAAGGCAGATAGACAGCTTTTTTTTTAATTTTTTATTTTTAATACACCTTAAAAAAACAGCTCCACTGCGCAGGAGATTTTGTGATTACTGCAATAACCTGTTTAAGGTAACGCTTACAGACTTTAATGTGACCTTTAGAAACAGATTCCAACTATTACTGTAGACTGATATTCTACTGTGACATTGGCTTAGGTGACGGTTTATTGGGTTCACATAAAGTGTTACTGTATGATTTTGGTAAGAGTTGAGAATAGTTGCCAATGGACATTTTTGTTGCAGCCTGCCGGTTAAAGTCTTGTTGTTTTTGTGGGGAACTTGATGGGTGATGTATTTAAAGGTTTCTCTTTAGAGGACATGACGGTTAGATGGGAGACTCTGATTTGTGTATGAGCTGAGTCCCTTGTATGCTCTTTCTCGAGCTTTTGTCACAAGATTTAACCCTTTTTCTCTAGAAATAATCAATAGGCAAAAGTATCTCTATTTTAGCTCATAAAAAAGAAAATATATTGATAACTAGTGGGAATACAAGGCAACACCATTCAGAAAACAAAAGGTAGACCTGACCTAGATGCATCATCACTATAATGCCAAGCATCGTAACTAGGTTAGCACCCAAGAACTTACTAATCATGTACAATCGAAATCTAAAACAAGAAATGTCCTATGATTCAATCCTAGACATGAATTAAGGGAGACAAAGAATCGTACATCTCTCGATCCCCAATGATCAAATTAATTCACACCCTAGCCTTTTCGCAAAATATCTTTGTAAACATGGGAGAAGTAGTCAATTTATTCATATAATAACTAGTATAGTTTTTCCTCCACTTAACATAAACAAATTAAGGAATTCTAGGCAAAAGTATTCAAATAAGTCAGATTCAATCTAAACAAGTTAGGATTCAAATAAGTAATACTCACTTAATATTCAGATGCCTAAAAAGCCAAACACCATCTAAGTTATAAAGCAACGATATCGATGGTCGATCTGATCTAAAAAGGTGACTCCATTATTGCGCACCCTATTCAAATCACCTCTAACAGTGTATTCATCTCTACGATCATTAACTTAATTTAAACAAGATATAAACTCTTTAATTACAGATTGAATATTACTATTACTCTTCGTTTAGACTTCAGAGTCATCTGATTTAACACTGTTACCAATGCCACATTAGCATTTTTGGATCCATATACACTATGGCCTTGCTTGGTATGCAGGAAAAATTTGCATCTGCAATTATTTCCAATCAAAAGTTGCTTGGTATTCTTCTACTAGTTAGGATACCTATGACTTTGTTTGTCAATACAAACTACCACTACCACAACTATGGTAATTTACATTCTGCAAATTTTTCCGGCATACCAAACAAGGCCTTTATACCATCCCATGGTACGTAATTCTAATTTTAATTTAAAAACGTTTTTAATATATAAGATGATATTTGTAAAAAATATCAGGGATGTTTCTTTTGGTAAAGGATCAGGAACACAAATATCTCTGATTACCCTTATCTATTCCAATTAAAAAAAAGAAAAGAAAAGAAAGGTCACCCTTATCTATTAGTCAAAGAATAGAAAGGTTACCCGAATAATTGGACAAGAAGAAGAAAAACAAACAATAAAACGCAAAGGAAATTTCACTTTACACGTGAACGATAATCTTACCACAAAATAAGTAAAACGTGTCATGCATGCAGATTAGATCCAACCCTACGACAAGGCACCTATTAAATGATTATTAACGGGATTAGTGTGGGACCCAATGTCTTGGTTTGCCTGTTTCCGCCCGTTCGGCTGTGATGATTGTGAAAAGGTACACATGTTGGTTGTTTCTCTGTCCAGCTCACACAGACACATACCACCATTTGATTTGCTCACCGTTTCAGAATATTTCCTATTCACCAATCACACTCCACTGAATTTTGACACGATTCATCCATGGCGGTTTTGCTTTCTTTTCCACTTATTAATTTGATTTAACATAAAATTCTTTTTGTCCTTTACTCTGTTTTTCCACCACCACCACCACCACCATTAAAGGCTTGAAGCTCTCACTCTGTTCTCACTTATATATATATATATATTAAGCAGCTTAATTTAGTAAAATTAACTTAATTTTTTGCTTCAACGAATCGCTGCTTGGAGATCATCTATGGCAAACCCTAAGTTACAGCGTCTTCCGAGCATGAGAGAGAGAGTAGAAGACACTCTCTCTGCCTACCGTAACGAACTCGTTTCTCTCCTCTCCAGGTTCTTTCTTCTTCTTTCACTCCAATCTTCTCTCTACTTTTTCTACCAAATCCCTCCAAGGGTTTCTTGAATTTAAAGAAATTTCTGTTTTTTTTTTTGAATTGAAGGTATGTTGATCAGGGAAAGGGGATTTTACAACCTCATACCCTAATAGACGAGCTAACCAACGTTGTTGGAGAAAATAAAGGTGGACTAAAGCTCATCGACGGGCCTTTTAGCGAAATCCTGAAATCCACACAGGTTTGGTGAACTTTCAAGTATATTTTAATTTTTATTTACTAATTTAATTTTTTGTTTGTGGGTTGTGATTTTTGTTATGTTTGGGGTTGTAGGAAGCTATAATACTGCCCCCGTTTGTGGCAATAGCTGTTCGTCCTCGGCCCGGTGTTTGGGAATATGTTCGTGTTAATGTCCATGACCTCACTGTGGAGCAATTCAGTGTTTCTGAATATCTTCGATTTAAAGAAGAACTCGTTGATGGCGAGTAAGCAATTATCATCACTGTGTTTTACTTTTACTGACAATAAATCAAATTTTACTTCCTTGAGTAAGAGAGAGTTGTTCTTAATTTGGTTAAATTTGGGTCCGTTTAATTCAGGTTCAGTAATAAATTTGTGCTCGAGCTTGATTTTGAACCCTTCAATGCCTCATTTCCTAAACCGAGCCGGTCGTCGTCAATTGGCAATGGGGTTCAGTTCCTCAATCGTCACCTTTCATCGATTATGTTCAGGAACAAGGACTGTTTGGAGCCTTTGCTTGATTTTCTTCGAGCTCACAAGCATAAGGGTCATGTAAGTCTACTTTTCTGGCGATTTTTGGTTCTTTTTAAATTCTGCTTATTGCTTCTTTTTTTGCTGCTTTTATTAATTTTAGCCGCCAGTAATAATGTAAAATCTTGAGGGAGTTAGATTATTTTTCTTTGGTCATCATTAAGAAAAGTTAAGAATGAGGAGTAATGCTCTTGCTCCCTCTAATCCTAGGAGTTAATATTGTTCTGGGATTTGTTCAGTTTCATCTTTTTTCTATCCTCTGTTTTCGTCGTCTTGAAAGGGGTTATATTATTTGACAATGTTCATGCATACATTTCCTGCTTGGTTAAGATTCTCTGCACCATGAGGTCATGGTTGATGGTTCCATCTTACTGAATTCATTGTACATAATGACTATTGAAATGAAAAATCCTGGATCTTCGAATTGAGAGAATAACAATTTTATGGCTGATCATTGTGGGTATAATGGTAGATGCCTGGGACCAAGTTACTATTTCCTAATAAATAGGAAAAGGAACTGAGATTTAATGCTGCTTTATGTTCTTGTGTTGGAACTATACTTATTTAGTTACAAATGTTGTGCAGGGGATGATGCTGAATGAGCGTATACAAAGCTTATCTAGGCTTCAGTCTGCTTTAGCAAAGGCAGAGGAATATCTCTCTAAGCTCCCACGTGATACTCCATATTCAGACTTTGAATATATGTAAGCAGCTGTATCCATGTCTTGTGCTACAACTCCCTTTCTTGTACGTTTTGGCATATTTGGAGTTCTGTATGAAGATCAATTCAAGGTCTATTTGAAGCCCAATTCACTAGACATAATTAGAATTTCATTTGTTGTATGAGAGCAGATTCCAAGAAATGGGTTTTGAGAGAGGTTGGGGTGATAATGCAAGTCGTGTTTTAGAGATGGTACATCTTCTATTGGACATCCTTTATGCTCCTGATCCATCTACTTTAGAAAAATTCCTTGGGAGGATACCTATGGTGTTTAATGTTGTCGTTGTATCTCCGCATGGATACTTTGGCCAAGCAAATGTCCTAGGTTTGCCCGACACTGGTGGGCAGGTATTCTGTTTCTTCTATTCATGTCTTAAACCTTATATATAACAGATTTAGGTTCTCTGTTCCCTCTGTTTGGTTTTTGTGTTTCTCTTAGTACTAGTCATTCTTATGCTCCAGTTGTTATTGATGCCCAGATTGTATACATATTGGATCAAGTGCGGGCCTTAGAGAATGAAATGCTTTTGAGAATACAGAAGCAGGGATTGAGTGTTACTCCTAGAATTCTTATAGTAAGTATATTCAGTTGTACTTTGCTTCACAAAATTCAATGAGGGTCCAGTTGTTCCTCTTTTTAATTGGTTTCAGTTACGTCGTGTTCTTGGTTTTATATCTAATACTAATATAACTATTGATCTAAGGTTACCCGTCTAATACCTGATGCAAAAGGAACAACATGCAATCAGCGTCTGGAAAGAATCACTGGAACACAACATACACATATTTTGCGGGTACCTTTCAGAACTGAGAAGGGAATTCTTCGTCAATGGATCTCAAGATTTGATGTATGGCCTTATCTAGAGACTTTTGCAGAGGTAAGATCTTGTTAATTATTAAGTCCCTTAGTGTCCCTTCCGAAGGTCTTCCTTTTCAACTGCATGTTAATGGGATCCCTTTTTAGCATGATTGCTCGATTCTGTTCTACTTCAATACTTCAACATTTTGGTGTAACAAGGGAGATACTCTGTTTGCAATACCATTGATCATTTTTGTAGATTATATGCATCCATTCAAAATAAAAGGCTTCTTGTTCAAATATTTACTCGCTGAAGTTCATAAATGCAGCTGCATTCTCTACTATATTCCTTATCAATTGTAAATTTTTTCAGGATGCGGCAAATGAGATTGCTGCTGAGTTACAGGGTGTTCCAGACCTAATCATTGGAAACTATAGTGATGGAAATCTTGTTGCATCTTTGTTATCATATAAGCTGGGAATAACACAGGTTTGACATGATTTTCTGGCTCCTTCTTTTTGGACGGTAAAGGTCCGTGTATCTTCAAGCAGTTAAATTTTACTTCGAAATTTCATATTTCTTATGCAGTGCAACATTGCACATGCGTTGGAAAAGACAAAGTATCCCGATTCCGATATATACTGGAGAAAATATGAAGAGAAGTACCACTTTTCCTGCCAGTTCACTGCTGATCTAATTGCTATGAACAACGCTGATTTTATAATCACTAGTACTTATCAGGAAATCGCTGGAAGGTACCTCCAAATTTATGCCATTTAAAATCTATATGATTTTCACTTGTGTACTTCAGCCATTCATCTGTATATTGATATTCCTTAGATGAAAATATCTTACGTCCCAACATAGTCATGTATGAAAACATCAATAATCACCATTCACCATCTTTATCCCAATATTTGGGATTGGGAACATGAATCTCGGAACCATTCAATTAAATTCTGTTACCAGCTTTGATTTAAGCTTCTTCGTTGCCATATCTACCCACACCAATATTATCTTCCTTCTGTCAGTTTAAGCCTTAACTGATGTCTAGTATTCTCCATCTTGTTTGTGTCATCATTGGTCTTCGTTATAGGCCCAACCATCTCAATTGGCATTCTTTTAATCTACACGCGTAAAGACTAATCCTATATGCACTTGGATGTGTTCAGTCCTAGATTAATTTTATAGTCTTTCTTCTCATTCGTCTGGAAATCTTCTGTCTGCTACACTCATCCTATTGCAACTTTGTCATGCTGTGAAGATTCTAGTTTCAGTACATTAATTTGAATAACATATCAGTGATTTTGACTCTTGGGTTTTTTTGTCTCAGTAAAAATACTGTTGGACAGTATGAGAGCCACACAGCTTTCACTCTTCCGGGACTATACAGGGTTGTTCATGGCATTGATGTTTTTGATCCCAAGTTTAATATTGTCTCTCCTGGAGCAGATATGTCCATTTACTTCCCTTACTCAGAAAAGGACAAAAGACTTACTGCTTTACATACTTCGATTGAAAAGCTGCTATATGATCCAGAGCAGAATGAAGAACACGTGTAAGTTCTTTCTATCCTACATTTTTATTATCCAATTCTGTACCTTGCATATGGTTATGCAGCATTTTGTGTTCTTGTGCAAGGACATCAAGAAAGATCAAATTGGGAAAGCCTATAATGAGATGTAATATCTCCTTTTTTCATTTATATAGGTTGGGGTCTCATTAACCCCGGCTCGCTTGCCTTTCCGAAAAAGAAAAACATTTGTATGCAACAGAATGTTTGAAGTTTTTTTTTGAGGGAAGAATGTTTGAAGTGACCTTGTTAAATAGAGGTGTAAAAAAGTAGAAAAATAAAGAAAACATTCTTCACAACCATTGACTGTGTAATTGATAATAACGTGCAGCTAGTTATTCTGATATTCATTTATTTTACCAGTGGTACTTTGAGTGACCGGTCCAAGCCCATTATCTTTTCCATGGCAAGGCTTGATCGAGTGAAAAACATAACAGGACTTGTGGAGTGGTATGCTAAGAATACCAGACTCAGAGAACTGGTAAACCTTGTTGTTGTTGCTGGTTACAATAATGTCAACAGATCCAGTGACAGGGAAGAAATCAATGAGATTGAGAAGATGCATGGCCTAATAAAGAAGTACAACTTAGATGGACAGTTCCGATGGATATCAGCCCAGATGAACCGGGCACGTAATGGTGAGTTCTACCGCTACATCGCTGACACAAGAGGTGCTTTTGTGCAGGTATATAATGCTAGATATACACAACTCAACCACTTGTGCGAATCTTTGCTATATCTTTAACTAGACCTTGCTCTTTGATGTAGCCTGCTTTCTATGAAGCATTTGGGCTCACTGTTGTGGAGGCCATGATTTCTGGGCTTCCAACATTTGCCACTTGTCATGGAGGTCCTGCTGAGATAATTGAACATGGTATATCGGGTTTCCATATTGATCCCTATCACCCTGATCAGGCTGCTGAACTCATGGCTGACTTTTTCGAGCACTGCCAGAAGGATCCCAGCCACTGGGATAAGATCTCTAATGCTGGGATTCAGCGGATTTACGAAAGGTCTGTTGTTCTTGATTTACATACTGTCCATGATTTATGTAGGTTCAATATCAAAAGAGAAAAAGGCCTAATATCGTCCTCCATCTCATTATCTTCGTTTGTAATTTTGTAGGTATACTTGGAAGCTTTATTCTGAAAGGCTAATGACATTAGCTGGGGTTTATGGCTTCTGGAAGTACGTCTCAAAGCTTGAAAGGCGTGAGACCCGGCGATATCTGGAGATGTTCTACATTCTAAAATTCAGGGCTCTTGTGGGTGCTCCGTCCTCTTCTTTTACTATCCGTAATTTACAATTCTAGAAATGCTTCAATTACTGTAAATTCCATATTAGTGATAAATATGAGTATCTTATTTTTAAATATATGAGTGAATGAATCAGTATCTTCTGCTACTTGGAAGTTAAGGTTTTCTTCTTTCTTGTTTTGGTGTTTCAGGCAAAATCTGTTCCACTGGCGCCTCAGACAGTTGCTGATGGTCATTGAAGTATATTTACTGGGACTGCTAGAGTTATGCGATCAACGAATCATCATCTGTCTGCAGGTTAGTGTAAAAAATCAATAAAGCTCCCACGAATGACTGATAGTAAAGTTAACGTGATTAGAGATGTATGGATAAATACTGTATGAGTACTAAACCTTGGTTACAGATGTATGAAAAGAAAATGTTCTAGTATAGAACAACTGAACTTATCAGAGTAATCTCAAAACTTTTCGATAGAAGATTTTAAACCATAATATTGGCTGCCTTGACAATATATTTTTTTTAAATCTGAACCTTAGTAAGAATTTAATCATCTTGCAACAGGCCAGCAATGAGGCCGAAAAATTCTTACATAGTAACTGAAACAGGGTTTACCCAATACTTTTAGGTTATTCAACAACTTCAGATGAAACTAGCATAGTAATTTTAACTCAAACTAGGATAAAATGGAATATTAGTAGATGGTAACCAGTCATTTCCCTGGATAAAAGGCGCTACGGTAAACTGACTTGCTTCTGTAGAGTTGATTATGACTTTGAAACCAGGCCATGTAACTCTGTTAGTTGTATTCGATCCAGGGCCTCTGTTCATATACTCTCCATAGTAAAGTGTGCTCAGAGCAAAAGTTCCATTCCATTCTAGCCATCCCTTAGGATCAACGAGATCGTCAATAAATGAACGTAAATAAACAGTTCTAGAATATTGTTTCCACGGCCGACCCAAGTACGTCTGAAACGTCGACTTCACTGGGATGAGATCAGATGCAGCTGTGACTTTGCAGTTTAAGATTGAAATTCCAGTATTCTGGTTTGGGTCTTCTCTTCCTTGAGCAGTGAATATGTTTTTTTGATTGGGATCTGGTTTTCGAGCGTATAAATTGCAGTCTTGGAAAACAACTGCTGCATTTCCAAAGATGAAATCAATTGTGCCGTAAATATCACATTCTTTGTAGAATTGTCGAAGCGAATGAACGTAAAGAGTGTCTTGATACCCGACGAAGCTACAACGGTAAAATGCAGAAAGGTCGGAACCGCTTCGAAAAGCAACGGCTTGATGTTTACTAGGCCCAGCTGAGTTTTCGAAGGTCATGTCTCGAGCAATAAATCTATCTCCCACCACAGCTGTATGAAATTAAATCAGAATAATCGATCAAATAAAAGAAATTAAATCACCATAATACTATATAACTATCAGAGTTATAAATATGGATGCTGTAATGCTGCATGTAAAGTGCCAATCAAAATACCACACATTAATTAGCCGTGCTCGATTGTGTGCCAATCAAAATACCACACATCAATTAGCCGTGGTCGTTTGTGTGCAGGCTGTCATATTCGTGTAGGTATACTCATTTGGAAGAAGTGATTTAATGTAGGGTTTGGAGATTAGGGTTTAAAATATTTCCATAATTGGATAAATTTATAAATATCAGTGAGGGGAACGAATCCAATGACAAGTCCAATCACCTTCATGTTCCACGTATGCCAACTTGTGTTAGATGCCAAGAATGGATAGAAGTACTAAGGCAAAATAAATGTATATTAAAATTTAAAATTTAAAATAAATGTATATTAATCTACACAAAACGAGGAGAATATATCACCAAAAATCAGCCACCCACCCAACCCCCCTCATGTGAGGCATAGTGTTTCGCTAAGATATTCTACCAACCTATCTAGACCTGGCAAAAGCTGACTCGACCCGCCAACCCTACCCTAACCCAATCCGCCAGAACTTACCCTAACTTAATCCGCCAAATAAACGGATAGGGTTAGGGTTGGGATTTTCTGACCCGTCAAAAACAGGTCAACCCGCGGATAACCCGCCAACCCATTAAAATTTATAAATCTACTATTTAAATAAAACTTTAGCTTCTCTCATCAACCCTAATTTTTTTTCTCTGCCCCCAAGACCGATCCTTCTCCTTACTCTGTTTTCTCCTCTCACTGTCCCTATGATGATGAGGAAGACAGTGATCCCTATGATGAAAAGGTATTAAGGGGATTCCATTTGGAGGTTTTGATTGCTTTAAACTAACATTGGGATTATGTTTTGTTTTTATTTTTTCTGATGCAAGTTTGTTTGATTTCTTGGGGATCTGATTCTAGGTTTCAATTTTTGTTAAAAAAAAAAAACTTTTGCTGGTTAGGTTTTCATGTTAGTAAACAGACATGGAGTTTTTTGTTTTTATATTGAGATTTACTCTTTCCTTCTATTACTTAGTAGAAGCTTGTTTCTCTCCTTCATAAATGATGATGGTAGAAAAGAGCCTTGAGTAACTTGCAGTTATTGATTTTTTTTAAATACATTTTCCCTTCATTTTAGGTTTCTGATTGTTTTCAATTTATGTGTTGCAAGTTTGCTGATGGGTTGTTTGTTTAGAGTATGATATACTGTGTTTTAAAAATTAACTAGGGTCGCCGTTAGGGTCAACTCTGTTAGGTTAGGGTTTGATAAATTGACCCGTTTAGTAAACGAGTCAGGGTTAGGGTTGACAAATTTTGACCCGTCAACCCGCCTAGGGTCGACCCGCGGATGACCCGTTGTTACCTATCGACCAGGTGGACACTCTTGTCCACGTGTCACGCCCATATACATTATATAGTTTCACCCTTATGCAGATCAGGCGCAATTGAGTATATTCAACTTTTCCGTAAACAGGCGTCAAAGAAAAATGTGTTACTTTTTTGCTACTTCGCACATGGAGGTTCGACCAATTTAAATCTGGTCCCACCAGAACGTGCTGGCTGGAACTTTTTTTAAAGTGTATACTGATTACTGACACTCCTGATTTAAACATAAACCCCAGAAAAGCCTTTTCAGCACCCTTTGATGCTTATCTACGCTTTTGGGACCCACCTTACCACATTTTAACATGTTACTTCGCGAAGCACCGTAGCAATAAAAACAATAGTCAATTATGCATGGAAGAAAAATAAGTCAAAAGTCAGAGTCAAAGCCAAAACTCACCGACGGTAGCAGATCGAAAGGTAGTCCAACCATCAACAACATTCCGACTAGCTTTCACCACCGTCTTTCCGATCCCATCTCCGATGAACATCAACATCGTCTTCTGCCTCACGACCTCCACATTTTCCAAATATGCCCCTGCCTTTATATAAATGACAAACCTCCTTGTAGTCGAATTAGGTGCTGCATCGACAGCCGCAGAGATCGTCGTGAAATTCCCACTTCCATCTTTCGCCACCACCAAATCAAACTTGGTCATCTGATTCGTTGAAACCTGTAGCAACCGACGATCTTTCGGTGACACCCATCTCGGAAACCCATCCACCATATTACCATACTCCGGAAACACCTGATCATCTTTCGACTTTTTCACTTTTTTTGGTAATTTCTTAAGCAGTGCAAGAGAATTGCTCACTAAATGAGAAATCTTATACAAACTTTTCTCAATCTGTTTTCTTATTTTTTTGTTACTATAAGCGAAACCATCAAGACACGTATACTGGTTCGTCATGGCGGCACTAAATAATGTCTGTAAATGGTGGTAACGCTTTGAATAAGACAATTTTTGGGCGTGTAAATCGGATAGAGCGCCACGAAGATCGATAAGGGTTGAGTCGAAAAGTTCAAGACAGTCATCTAGAGCTCGTATTTGAAGTGGGTCAAGTTTATTTTTGAGCTTCTTTTTAATGCCGGTACAGTTAGAAGCTGAAATCTTGACAATGTTGACGGTGTGATTAACAGTTGAAGAGATGATTTGTGGGATTGATTTGGTGGTTAGGTCAGGGAAAGAGGAGAGAGTTGAGACGCAGAGTTCTGGGTATAGAGTGCCTTCACATGTTGAATGAGCGACTTGAAGGTGTTTGTGGAAATGTAAAGTTGGTAATGATGATGATGATTTAGAGAAATTCTTTAGGGTTTTGTTGATGATGGGTGTAGTGTTAATTGAGGAGACGAGTAAGAGTAAGAGAAGGGCAGCTGGGATTGTTAAGATAGAGATCAATAGAAGGATCTTGCTTCTCTTCTTCTTCTTCTTGATGATGAGATTATGCATGGTTTTGGTTTCCGGCTAGAGAGAGAAAGAGCTAGAGAGAGAAAGAGAGATGAAGTGGGTAGTGGGTAGTACGTCGTTGTAGATGATTCTAAGAGTGTGATGATATGATATATAATGGATTGGATACTTGGGATTCTTAAATTTTTCATCTTAAAATTCATGAAAAACGAGCGGGGCCCGCCATTGAGTAGTGGACTACAATCAATAAAACCGCGTCTATATAAAAATTAATGATCAAATCCTAGCTTCCAGTACCAATAATGTAGTCCATAATCTAGGGATAATTAAACTAATTAAAGGTTTGCCAATAAGCAATAAGAGAAGAAATTAATTACTAAATCAGTAGACCTCTGAACAACTTGTGTGGATCTGCTTATGTCCTGATGAACTGGCTGATAAAAAAAGATAGGGAATGTGTAATTAGACGACAGTGGCGTATGGGGTGAAGAAGTAAATTTACCAACCACTCGGTCAGTATTTATTGGAACACAGAGCTGCATGTCCTAGTATTTATAGTAGCTAGCTTCTATTGATCAGTTAGAAAGTCACGTAGAAATGTAGAATACGTTAATGCTGGAAGAAAATTTTGGTAAGGTTATTGAAGGAGGGGTTTTAGATTGTTAGTAAAATTTTTATGGGTAATTAAGACAGGTTAGTTATTAGGACTTAGGAGTTAAAGGTGTACATCTTACTATCGTAGGTTCAATTCTCAAATGATTTTACCATCTCTACTGAGGGGTACTAATTTAATTATCTACAAGTTATTAATAAGCTTATTCGATTCCAGTGTATATATTATAATATGACGTGAATTAACAGGTGTGCAGAAGCGAAACGATCGATTAAAATTTACACCAAATTAAGATTATACATACATACATACAACAAAAAAAAAACTTAATAGAACGCATACTTTGATGATTTTGTGGGAAGATGGAGGGAGAAAATCCATATTTTGTAATCCTTTTCCAAAAAACCATAGTACCTTACAATCACTCAAATAACCCTTTTTATTAAATAAATTTTTTTTTTCCTGCAAATCCTCCAAGATAGAGTTGATTAGGGAGTTAGGTGCAGCCTGTAAAAAGAGGGACGAATGAGTACAAAGTGGGGGAGGCATATATAACAGCATGACACTTGCAAGAAAGAAAACAATTAAAGTCTTAAATCAAATAGCCTGCTTCTTTATTCTAGAAAAATTGTAAAATAAGAACTAAAATCCTAAATTTGTAACTACATGCAACTTAGGAGAGAATACTTATTTTGAAAATAAGCTAAAAACTATAATACCATTTAGAGAGAAAAGATCATCAAAAGAGGCCATGGTTAGGGTTTGCACCTAAAAAAGCATGGATAAAAGGTGGGAACAACTGTCCACCTTGGTACCAATTTTTCAATAAACGCAAATGGAGTGTTTTCGCCTTTGGCCCCCGTATGTCGACGTCGTACATGTCATGAGTATCTTTCCCTACATTCTATGCAAGAATAATTATTTTTTTGGATTGGAATGCTATTTTAAAGAAAAAATCGGATTCGATATGATAACCTAATTAAGCCTTGAAAATGATATTTTCAACTAGTGGGACAACTAATTTTTCACAATTTATGTATGAATAATGCTAAACTTATAACAAAGACCATACAATAGTAGTGCATTAATTCCATATCCCTACATGATTTCAAAAAATCCTTGCTTTAGTTAAGTCATTTTGGACATTTTGAAGTTACCCCTAACCCTATCTATAAATTGGAGACCCTCATTTTACAAACAGCAGCCTTAATTAGTACGACGATAATTTAATATTTATTTAAAAATTTGAATTTTGTGTATTTGTCTTAATATGCACTTGAAATCCATTGACATGAGTAATAAAATGATTACATAAGATAAAATTTTATTATTAATTAAAGGATTTTGTTGGCACATGTTAAGCTTTTTGGTTTTGTGTTTTATTTAGTTTATTAAGGTTGTCCAAATGCGTTGATTTTTTGATATGTATGTTATTTATACTATTTGGATTATATCTGAAAAAATCAGCACAATCGGAGTCCTCTAGCACCCTCTAGCACCACGAACACTTAATTTAGACTTTAATAGTATGAATGAACGGCTGACATTTAAAGTGATTTGTTTAGAGGGTTAGATATCTCTGATTGAGCTGATTTTTTGTGGACATCTTATAAACACTGATAATATTATGCTTATAAAAATTCAGCTGATTTGAAGACTTGTAACTTGTAACAAAATCCCTTCTAAAATATTGTCGCACACGTTAACAAGACACACTAATTAAAAAGTACTTGCAGCCATAGTCGTAAAAATGATTGATCTGAAATTGCTTTCATTTGTCATGTTTTTTTAACTTTTTGTAGCTTGTAAGAACTAAGAAGCATCTAATAATTCATTTAATAAGCGCACTATAAAATGCTGTTTGGCATTTTGATTTTTTAATATTTAATGTACAATGCACTAATCTAATTAATCTTGTTTAGCTTATAGCTTTTTTTATTAAGCTTACCAAATACCAAACACACCTTTGATCGTGATCCCATAACTACTCCTCCTTTAATAATAAGTTCGTTTTGGGAGGATGTGCCGAACATTTATTCATATAGCTTGCCTTATTTGTTCACAAAACGAAAAAACGAATCTTTCGCTGTTTTTTTCAAATGAAAATAACGGGAAGCGGATATGATATGAGCCATTGAGATTAATCTGGTGAGGAAGGAGATTCCATCCAAATCGTTAATTTTAGCACCGACAAAAGCCGCGAGTTGTTGAAGTACACAGTTGCACCGACATGAAAGAGTTCCTCTTTTCAATGCCCATATAAAGAAAAAAGAATGTTATCTGGTTCTTGAATTCAAATCGTGCATTCATTCCCCTAATTAGGGCATTGCTTGCTAGCACTGATACGCTTTAAATTGCTTCTGTCCTCCGTCACACACACAAAATAAAAAAAAGAATCCACCTATATATTTTTTTTTAACATTTTTAGTAAAAAAGACATTACGAAATTTTAATCAATTTTTTAATAGAGTAATAAATTTTATAATGTTTATATATATTTTGGTGAGAATAATCTACATATTGAAGAACTCGCTGTGAGTTAAGGGTGGACCAACTCAAAACCAGTTAGCCCGATTCTGGTTCGACCATAAGTCAAGGAACATTTAGAGGGCGTTTGGCAACCAGAAGCAGAAGTGCTTCTACTTCTAAAAAAAGCAAAAGTGCTTTTGAGAAGTAAAAAATAAGGAGAAGTTAGTATGGTAAACTATTGACTTATAAGTCTAAAAAAATGATGAGTTATTAGTTGTTACACGGTACTCGAGGAGAAACAACTTCTAAGAAGTCGAAAAAAAAAAAATTTGCTCAAAAAAGAAGTAACTTTTTTGCTTCTGGAAGTCACTTTGAAAAAATGTTACCATACAAACGTTTTTGCTTTTTGACTTATATAAGTCAAAAAACAACTTCTTAAGTGGTTGCCAAACGGCCTCTTAGAATCGGGTCCTTATTGGGTCTACTCTATTGGAACAGATTAGTTTCGATTCCAAACCGGTTCTACTTGTCGGGTACCCACCGTGTATTCGATTCCTAGTGTTTGTAAAGGTATTTTTTACTCTTTATCTCAAAAAGGGTTTCAGTTTTCTTCTTTCCGTTCATTCAAATTCATACTAAACCCCAACTTGAAGTATTGAGAGAGGGGGAAAAGATCGGATCTCTTTGTAACCATGATTGCATCACCGAATCAACCACCTTTCTCGGCTCTAATGGCCGTTCTATCATACATGTTTCAGTCCTTCAACATTTCCTTGTGGGCCTCGAAAACCAAAATGACATCAATGGTGCCCAACTCAGGTCCTGTAGAATCCTTTTTTGGAAGGTGATTAGGGGTTGAGGCGACCCCAGCTTAGAATAGATTAAGAGGATGAACATATGAGATAGGCTTTGTCAATCTTATCCTCAAATACAAATTTTTTTCAAATCTTTAGCAAATGAACTAGGAATGACTTTAAGGTTACTCTTTGTTTATACCAAATACTTGTAAGTGACCATGGGTAATGCTACATAAACACTCGATCGGGTGTTTTTATTTTAAACACCGGTATGTGGGGCCCACATGGGTACACTTCAAGAGCTGAAATTTTGTGAGGTTGTTCTACTCACCATGGGCAACATCCTCACAAAAAATCATCTCATTCTAAAATTTCAAAATTTCCAAGAAATTTTAACTTTCAAGCCTTTTTTTAACTTTCAAAATTATCCTTGTTATGTTAACCTTCTCTAACTTTTTCTCTATATTGGATGAATTTTTTTTTCCAACTCACCAAATATTTATCAAATTATGCAAAGTCTCCTATGGTCAACATCAAATTTTTTTTTTTGCTTTAAATCATTAGTTTTACTGGTTTAATTTCCAAGAAATCTATTGGCTTATTGGGTGATTTTGTAACTCATCCAATATTTGCAAAATTGCTTGACATCATTAACATGAATTGTTATCAACTTTATAAATTAATTAACTAATAATATATACTGCTTGAACATAATTAGTTGAGTAGATCGTAAACATCACTTTCACATTTTAAATTATTTCTTAAATATAATGTACAAAGTTTAGTAGAAAAGAAGCCTTGTTAGATTCTAACTCAAATGGATACAAGAAGTCACCAAATTAAAAGATAGAATAACATACCATTCATGCATACTCCACATTGAAGCATAAGTTCCAACCTTGGTGAGGGAACCAAAAAGCTAAGCATGAAGTTAGAGAGAAAAAGAAGGAAGAAATAAGTCATGAGGACTACTTAGAATAAACCTTACTTCTAGGGCAAACCTTGCTCACAATTCTTATATAGAGATCCTATATACAAAGGTGCCTTATAAACATTCCTTTTCTCCTTAATTATCATAGCCTCATGACAATGGCATTACCTAATTGTATCCTTCTAATTCTTCTAGTACTCCTCCTACCTTCATTTGATCAAGTTCTTTCTACTACTTATTCCCATTCTGATGATGATGAACAAAATGAAACCATAAAGGACATGATCAATCAAGTTTGCGCCGACACCGTCAACTCCGAATCTTGCTACTCCAATTTCCAATCCGAATGTGCAAACCTGAGTTCTAAAAGCCCTATTTCAATCCTAAATGCGGCGCTCAAGGCAACGATGACCGAAGCACAACGAGTCATCACATTAGTTACAAAATTCTCTGCCTTGTCTATAAATCCCCGTGAACAGATTGCAATCGAAGATTGCGTGGAACTTCTTGATTACTCTGTGGAAGAATTAGGATGGTCAATGCAAGAGATGGAGAAAATTCGAAACAGTTCAATTGTAACACACCATGAAGGAAATCTAAAAGCGTGGCTAAGTGCTGCGCTAAGTAACCAAGATACATGTTTAGAAGGTTTTGAGGGCACGTCAGGGCACATAGAGAGGTACATTAGAGGAAGCTTAAAACAAGTAACACAGCTCATTAGCAACGTTTTAGCTATGTACAATACAATGCATAGTGTTCCAGCTAAACCACATAGAAACAGAACTACTACTAGTACATGGAACAAATTAGAACCGGAATTTCCAACATGGGTTTTGGACCGTGATCGTGAATTTGTAGCTGCGCGTCTGGAAAATATGAATGTAGATGCGATTGTGGCATTGGATGGAAGCGGACAGTTCCAATCGATCATGGAAGCGGTGAATCAAGCTCCAAATTATAGTGAGAGGAGGTATGTGATATATGTAAAGAAGGGAGTTTACAGAGAGAATGTAGAATTGAAGAAGAAGAAGACTAATATCATGCTTGTAGGGGATGGGATGGGGATCACAGTTATATCTGCAAACCGTAATTTCTTGCAAGGATGGACTACTTTTCGAACCGCTACTTTTGGTGAGTTTTCCCTCTGCTTTCATTTGTTATTCCAATTGGAACCATTTATATAAGTCAGCTCCAGTTATGTTTGGTACCAGTTTTGGTATTTAAATAGGTGGAATATGAACCTATTAAATTAGTCAATTCCGGTTCAGGTACTAAAATATGTGGATGTTCCAGTTTAGTTTAATTCCCAGGTGGCCCCAGGTCAACCGGTCCCCATTGAGTCCTGACACCCCTATTGATGGGTATTTTTAGCTGTGCACTCTGACTATTTTCCATCATGGGCTTGAAACCCTCTAAATGGGCCGTTCATTGAGCCCATAATGAAAAACAAAATCCCAATTCAAGGTCTTCGAAATTCGAATCACGACCAAGCAAGCTTTGTCAACCGACCGTGGGTGAAACGGTGACGGTTTAGTCTTAAACTGGTGGCTTTCCTCCGATACCTTAACCCCTTTTCGCGACGCTTCTGGACATTGTTTTTTCCTTATATTTATAGATTAGCTTACGGCTACGGTGGTTTGGCCACAGTTTTGGCGGCCCAAAACCGTCGCTAAATCCCCATTTCTCTTTTAGTTTTTTTTCTTACAAACATTAACTTCATCTTTCGTATTTACTTTTTTGTAGCTGTTTCGGGAAAGGGATTCATAGCAAGGGACTTGACATTCAGAAATACGGCAGGACCTCAAAATCGACAAGCCGTCGCCCTCCGGGTTGACTCGGATCAATCGGCCTTCTTCCACTGCAGCATAGAAGGCTACCAAGACACCTTATACGCCCACTCGCTCCGCCAATTCTACCGTGAATGTAGCATATACGGAACCATCGACTTCATATTTGGCAATGGTGCTGCTGTCATCCAAGGTTGCAAAATTTTCACCAGACAACCACTACCATATCAAAAGGTCACAATTACTGCCCAAGGCCGGAAAGATCCAAACCAGAGTACCGGGTTTTCAATACAGAGCAGCTACATTTATGCATCACAGCCAACTTATTTGGGGAGGCCATGGAAGCAATATTCAAGGACAGTTTACATGCAGACATATATGAGTAGTCAGGTTCAGCCTAGGGGATGGCTTGAATGGTTTGGAGATTTTGCTTTGAATACGTTGTATTATGGGGAATATATGAATTATGGACCCGGAGCATCGCTATCTGGGCGGGTCAAATGGCCCGGTTATCATGCCATACATGATGCTGTAATTGCTAATTTCTTTACTGTAGGACGGTTCATTGATGGTCGGGCATGGTTGCCATCTACCGGTGTCAAGTTTCAGGCCGGTCTGACCACATAATTCAAAGCTGTACGTTTATTAATTAGAAAAGCCTTCTCAAAGATTTAATACATTTTCACTAGGGACTAGGTAATGGGTAGCATGTGCATTTGTACGTACACATCGTATCGTAGGAAAGTTAGAGCGTCAGAGCAGCCATTTAAAAAATGTCCTAAATTCCGACGAAAATTGTGGGAGTACAGTTTAAGAGCAAGAACGTCACCTCTTTACAATGGTACTGATTACCATATAAAGTTAAAAACCTAGAGCCATGGTAATCTCGTTAATAAAACTGGGTTGATTAAGGGATCCATAAAAGCTTAATTTTAATCAACAAAAATGATGTTGGGACTGACTCATTCATCTGCCTAGAGCCATGATAATCTCGTTAATAAAATTGGGTTGATTAAGGGATCCATAAAAGCTTAATTTTAATCAACAAAAATGATGTTGGGATTGGCTCATTCATCTGTCTTACTAGACAGATTGAGTTAGAGCCCAACATCCACAATAAATAGTGGACGTTGGACTCTAGTTAAATCTGTCTGACTAGACAGATGAATGCGCCAGTCCCAATGGGAGACCTCTTTAATCAATATGTACTTATCCAAAATGGGAAAACATTAAATGATAAAAAAATCGTCACGACGCCCTAAGCGTAATCCCAACTGGATCATATATCTATGAAAAAATCCTTGTAAAATATTTGCATCTAATCAATCTAATCCTATTTTCATAACGTACTGTCTAACCCATCCTTGAGCACGTTTTGCTCGAATAAGATCAGAAAAGAAATCATAGATAAAGAGTAGTGGTATAAAACCTCTAACCCCCTAAAAAAATAGGTTGAAATTAGTGGTGATTAAAAGATCAATTTTATAGTTAATTTTCAATGATTCAATAATGATATAATTTTGGTGCGGATGGACATCTCGAAAAGATTCTCGCAAAAGATCAACCCTTAAATAATCTTCATTTTAAGCCCGGTATCCCGTTTTGGGTCTGAGGCGCACAAAAAAGTTGGTATGCACGGGCTTTGTAAATCATTTTCCTATATATTCAATTTTTATTATTATTTTCCGTGGTTGAGTTAATTAAGGCATAATTAATACAAGTACCTTCTGCTAGTGTATATTAATTTACGTTAAGATCAATTCAAATCCTAACCTTAATAACGTGCCCCACATTGGTCGAATATAAAACTAGTTTTTAAGCAGATCTAGACGTGATTAAGTGCCTGTTAATTAAATTTTTTGGATCTTTGAGGATGGCTGGAGTACATTTGATTCAGCAACCTTTAGTAAGTTTCTAGTCATTAATATATGATTTTGTTGTTGTTGTTGTTTTTCTTATGGGGCTATTTGCTAGTTGAGATCCCAAAAANTAAGCTTATTAAAGAAATCATAGATAAAGAGTAGTGGTATAAAACCTCTAACCCCCTAAAAAAATAGGTTGAAATTAGTGGTGATTAAAAGATCAATTTTATAGTTAATTTTCAATGATTCAATAATGATATAATTTTGGTGCGGATGGACATCTCGAAAAGATTCTCGCAAAAGATCAACCCTTAAATAATCTTCATTTTAAGCCCGGTATCCCGTTTTGGGTCTGAGGCGCACAAAAAAGTTGGTATGCACGGGCTTTGTAAATCATTTTCCTATATATTCAATTTTTATTATTATTTTCCGTGGTTGAGTTAATTAAGGCATAATTAATACAAGTACCTTCTGCTAGTGTATATTAATTTACGTTAAGATCAATTCAAATCCTAACCTTAATAACGTGCCCCACATTGGTCGAATATAAAACTAGTTTTTAAGCAGATCTAGACGTGATTAAGTGCCTGTTAATTAAATTTTTTGGATCTTTGAGGATGGCTGGAGTACATTTGATTCAGCAACCTTTAGTAAGTTTCTAGTCATTAATATATGATTTTGTTGTTGTTGTTGTTTTTCTTATGGGGCTATTTGCTAGTTGAGATCCCAAAAAACCTAAGAAAAACGTCATTAACAAATCATTAGCCATAAACGCCAGGAACTATTAGCTTTTAATATTATGTTCTGAGATCTATACTAAAAAAGTTGACTAAACTACCCATGCCTTAGATGGGAAAACAAATAATATTGTAGGCTAACAAGTGAAAACAAGAGCATGCCTAATTAAATTTGCTAACTAACCTAACAAGCTCAAGTAATTTTCACTTTACGCTTCTCGCCTTTCTAAATTTATGCGCATGTGACTAGTATAACCAATTCAAAGTTCAAACATTCATGATTTTGATTAATTTGTAAATTGCAGTTGTGGATGGAGATGGGTTCGTCGGAAAAGGTATTACGTTCCGTAATACGGCAGGGCCGAGTAAAGGGCAAGCAGTGGCAGTTCGAACTGCAGGCGACTTGACGACTTTCTACAAATGTAGCTTTGAAGCTTACCAAGACACCTTATATACTCACTCCCAAAGGCAATTCTTCAGAGAATGTGATGTGTATGGCACGGTCGACTTCATATTTGGTAATGCAGCAGTTGTTTTTCAGAACTGCAATATATATGCAAGGCAGCCTAATCAGGGACAGGGTAATATGGTGACAGCCCAAAGTAAATCAGACATAAACCAGAACACCGGAACTTCATTCCAAAATTGTAATATCTTGGCTACCCCGGACTTGGATTCGAGCAGTTTCACCGTCAAGACATTCCTAGGAAGACCATGGAGGGCGTACGCCACGGTTGTGTACATGCAATCTTTCATAGATAGGCTGATTGATCCTGCTGGTTGGGACCCTTGGACCTCGGAGCATCTGAACACGCTATATTACGCCGAATTCAACAACAGAGGACCAGGATCAAACACAAGTAACAGAGTTACATGGCCTGGTTTCCATGTTATAGACGCCACAGATGCAGCCAGATTTACTGTCTCTAACCTGCTCATACAGGGGCATAATTGGTTGGATGCAACAAAAGTGCCTTACCACGGTGGCTTACTATAAAATTGCACCGTATTTATATGTAAAATTATTGTGGTATTTGGTATTACCCTGTAAATTATTGGGGAATGTTTGATTCTGTAGAAATTGAAGTTTTTGTTCTCATGTTTTTGAATCCCAATCTGAAGAAAACTTAGAACTTTTTCATACTCTATTTGCCGTATCCCGAATTGCTAACAAGAGCCTAGAAATAGTGCCAAATGCTGTTTTCCAAAGGGTGCATTAGTTTGTCACGGATTTGTCAGGTTCCAATTGGATCATGGGTCCAAG
>MVGT01001142.1:81600-114408 GCA_002174775.1 Macleaya cordata
GGATCCATCCTACCACATAAACATCGGGCACCACTTTTGTAAAGTGGTCGGTCCAAACAGTTGGAAATAAAAGGCCAACAAACTCCTACTATGAGTATGAGATCAAAGGCCTCAAGGATTATTGATGAAGTGAAGTGTGAACCCTCAAAAGATACACGCGTTTCAAAGACAAGGGGTCGCGTTCTTTGTGCTAGGCATAGAACACGCATAAAGGGCCCCTATTGTAAGTTTAAGAGATATGTATACTTTTGTAAATATTCCCCCATTCAAAAATTATACTTCATTATTATATTAGAAATGGGTATTTTTTGTTATTCTTGTAATTAATTATTTTATTTTATTTTATTAGAAAATTAGCGATAATCAATGCTATATTGAACCCGCACTTTTAGCACGACCTATAATTCATTTGGAGTTTTCATATTAATACATAATTTTATCTCATGTTAATATGTAATATTGTGCAAACGACACATAATTTACATGCCAAAAGTTCTCACAATTATTAAAAAAAAGGGCACTCTAAAGTCATTTATATTTAAGAATTGAAAAAAAGGAATAGATTTGCACTGTATTGACTACTCACGGATTTGAACCATGCATGAGATGGCTGTCACTCATTTAACACTAGAGATGGTAGACTCCATCAGTGATCACAATTGAGTCAAGAAGATCAACGGTGGTGATAAATTGATGAAGAAAAACTGAGATCTAGATAAGACTGTCGGTCGTTAGTTGATACAAGCCAGCCTGTAATAAGTGTTTTGATTCAAAACTCAAACACCCTTTTTTTTTTTTCTTGTCTTCTTGTTTAATTTGAATTGCAGCCTATCATTCATCCCCCACAGGGTTTGGATCTATGCATCGAAATTATATATTTTGCATCAAACTTTGACTTTGTTAGGCTCTTAAATTTAATAACCAAATTAACGAATCCATATGAAGCCCTACTAAATCAACATTTTAGCTAAATAATTCTTTCTTAATTCAATCATAATCATAATTTAGTTAATTAAATTTCTTGGCTGAATTTTTAAATTTTTTTTTTACTTAATAAATCACAAATATATCTATAGTAAATTCAATTATAATTAAATTATAAAGAAAAAAATATTTTTTATGTTGATTTTTCTACATTATTAGACAAAGGTAGATAAAGATGTAACTAGAATATTCTTAAAACCATTTGGTTTCAAATCAAGGGGACTACATGAATTGATAAAAAATGCAAGAAAGGCATCATCTCAATTAGATCATCATATATCTAAGCAAAAATATAATACTTGTATTATAGTTAATTTAATTGGATCTTCATATCTAATCTAGCCTGAATCCCCTGTTTCTGGATTATCTGGATCATAATTTTTCCTAAACATAACTAAAATCATTAAATAATAGATCACTAAGCAAAAAGATATAATAATAGATAAAATTAATTAACCACATTGAATAGTAGAACTTAATTAGCAAATAGGACCCCAATTACCTCTAAATTTAGCCTTTATTAGTTGCCCTAATAATTCATTCTTTCCTTTTCTTTTCTGGTTCTGAACATAAGATCAACTCAAAACCCTAAACCTTAAATTCAATTATGTGGCCAAAGGGTAATCACTTGGATTTGAAGCACAACCCACAGAATCCAGCTCTTCTTTTTGTTCTTATAATTTTTATGTAGCAAAAGGAACCCTACAGGACAGGGACATCTATCATAGTATAATCACATTATTATAATGTCTAACTCTAATTATAAGAAAAAGATAATTTCAGTGTAGGTGTTGAAGTCATGGTAAACGCAGGTACCTCCTCAATTGAAACCATGGTCTAATTAATTATCAAGTACTAATTGAGATTATTTTTTGTTTAACCGCTAGGTCAATTTATCACATGAATTGAAATGCTACAATCACTTAGTTGTTCTTTTGGTCATGAACCAATCTCCTTACCAACCTTAGTAACCAAAATTGTGGTATTGGGGGTGACGCTCTCGCTCTGGAATCTCGCGCTTCCACTTTGAACCACACTTCGACGTTCTTGCTCTGAAGGCATTTTTTAATTAGGGGCACTTTAGTTAGCCGCTCAAGCGTTCCTACTTTCGCTATGTGCTCTAGTTACTTATTAGGTACAGACTATATAGACTACTAATTTAACCCTCTTAGGGCAAGTCTAGTGGGATATATAAAAATAAAAAATAATATTGGAAGTACTCCCAGGATGAGGTGGCAAAATCTGCTTGTGTAAAGTTATTTTTTACTTTTTCAAGTTTAAAGCAGATCTTGCCACCTCATCCTAGAGTCATCCTGCGAGTCATTGTGGGAGTACTTCTAGCATTATTCAAAAATAAATCCATTAATGTCCAACCCTAGAAGTCAAGAGAGCCAAAAAAAAAAGAGAGGAAAAAAAAGAGGAGGGGAACAGCTTTTTTTAGGAGGAAAAATAGGAAAAAAAAGATTGAGGTTAGGTTCCTAAATAGTAGGACTAAAAATCTAAACGTTGGGAATGAGCCCCATTCACTCATCTATTTGACTCTCCATTAAGGATCCCTATTCTAGTGGAATAGGATCCATGGTAAGGGATTAAGAGATCCCCTAAAGGCAAAAAATTAGGTACATTTTTTAATTTGCTGCTCCCACTTGCCCACTCGCCAGCTCCCGCCTCTAGTTACTTAGGTATGGACTATACGGACTACTAATTTAACCCTCATAGAGTTGACTGGTTTTAGTGATTTCGAGCTAATTTTATTGTTCTTGGGGTGGGTAGAAGTGTAGAACATAATCCGGTTTGTGACTGCACCGCGAGTCGAACCAACAACCAGCTCAGTCCTGTGCTCTGAATTTAGTACTACTCTTTTATCCAAGTACATCCATTATTGGCATTACCATTGAATCTACAATCTTTCCAGGTACATCCAAGGAATATATTCTCAACTACTCTATTTGTTTGTTAAATAACTGTGTTGCATGTTTGCATAACATCAACATGGAACCCTAATAGTAAGTTTCTGCTTAGCTACAAGAAAATCTAGGTTAAGGTATTGAACACAATAAAGGAAGCTTGTTCCTCAACAAGACACCAAGTTCCAGTTTCTTAGTGTGGGCAAGGCAAAGGACAAGTAACTGTTGAATTTCTCTATCAACCAGTAAAAAAAAATTTAACAGAGCTTTAGTCGTAATGAAGACTATATCCAAATGATAATCAACTTAGATTCACGCGCTTTTGAGAAGTCATGCATGGAAGTTGACTTATAAAAGTTTTAAGCAAATCAATCAAAGACTTGAATAGTATTTTGATTTCTTTGTTCTATATATAAGCCTAACTCACAGCTAAATTTCTACATCCTTCAATCAACTAAGTCTAGCCTATGGCTTCTATTCCTTTTTCTTGTGTCATCCTCCTTGTGTTCTTTTCTTCTCTCTCTAATGCAGACACCCCTCCGGCGCTTTCGACGCCTATTGCACCCGAACTAGTTTGCAATTCCACCCTTTATCCTGATTTTTGCAAATCCTTGTTTCCACATACTGTGCCATGGAATATCTATGACTATTGTCGATTTTCCATCCGTCAGTCTATATTATCGACAAGGAAGTTCTTGGCTTCAATCGATTTTTATCTAAAACCATCGACTACTTTGTCGAAAAATGTCGTTCGGGCCCTTGAAGATTGCCGCTTACTAGCGGGACTAAATATGGATTTCTTGTCGAACACCATCAGTACTATCAATTTCACCACAAATCTCCCTAGCTTGAAGGCTGATGACATGCAAACCTTGCTAAGTGCCATACTGACTAACCAGCAAACTTGTTATGATAGCCTTCAAGAAGCTACCTCTCCTGGGAATGTTAAGAATAGCCTATATACACCTCTTTCTGATGGGAACAAGATGTCAAGTGTATCTCTAGCTCTTTATAACCGTGGTTGGGTACATAAAAAGATGAGGGGGAAGATGCCGATGGGGAGGAAGCTCTTGTTCTCTGACATGAAAGTAGGTCGAGATGGTAGCTTACATTTGAAGATGTCAAGACACCACCGTGAGATCTTTGAGTCAGTAAGCCGAAGAAGGCTGCTCCAAACGATCTCAGACCAAGTTGAAGTGAGAGACATTGTGACAGTGAACCCAGATGGGAGTGGTAATTTCACCACCATCAATGATGCTGTCGCTGCTGCTCCAAACAACACCGTTATTAGCGATGGCTACTTTTTGATTTACGTAGTTTCTGGTGTTTATGAAGAGTATGTCACCATTGCTAAGAACAAGAAAAATATTATGATGATAGGCGCTGGTATCAATCAAACTGTGATCACAGGCAACAGAAATGTTGTAGATGGCTGGACTACATTTAATTCAGCAACCTTCAGTAAGTTGTGGTTAATTCTATGTTTATGTTTTAATTAGTTTCTGCAAGAATTTCTATTTATATGTTATAGTAATAATTTATAGCTAAGCATGCTTTTTCATTTATTTATACAATTCTTTCATAGTTAATAGTCACTTATTCAAGTACTTGTTTCAGGGTCTTAAGTTCTTATAGAAGGAGATATAAGTATTAATCACCATTTGATTAGCACTAATATCTTATCTTCTTCATCACTAATTCAAACATGATATTTTAAATTGCAGTTGTGGTTGGACAAGGGTTTGTCGCGGTAAATATTACCTTCCGTAATACAGCAGGGCCAAGCAAGCACCAAGCCGTGGCAGTTCGAAATGGAGCTGATTTGTCGACGTTCTATAATTGTAGCTTTGAAGCTTACCAAGATACCTTATATACTCACTCCCTCAGGCAATTCTACAGAGAGTGTGACATATATGGCACGGTCGATTTCATATTTGGTAATGCAGCAGTTGTTTTTCAGAATTGTAATTTATATGCAAGGCTGCCTATGCAGGGTCAGTCTAATATGATGACAGCCCAAGGTAGATCAGACCCAAACCAGAATACTGGAACTTCGATTCAAAATTGTAATATCCTAGCTTCACCGGACTTGGCTTCGAGCAATGGTACTGCCAGGACATACCTAGGAAGACCATGGAAGGAGTACTCTAGGACAGTTTACATGCAATCTTTCATAGACGGGTTGATTCATCCTGCTGGTTGGGATCCTTGGGCTGGGGATTATCTAGACACACTATATTATGCAGAATTTGACAACAGGGGACCAGGATCAAACACAAGTAGCAGAGTTCAATGGCCTGGTTACCATGTTATAGATGCCACAAACGCAACCACCTTCACTGTCTCCAATTTCATACTGGGGGGTGATTGGTTGCCTGCAACAAGAGTGCCTTACAAGGGTGGTTTGTAATTGCGCCATCGATCAAGATTCTATCCTTTTCCTCTACAAGTCTTGTATAATAGTTTATATTAAGTAAGATTTTATATAGAGCACAACTTTCATATATTACCCTGCTAAATACAAAGGCAAGTTAAAAAGCTTTATGGTCACCATATAATTCCTCTAATTGTTCAAGAAAAAAACAGAGCGAGGACAAGAAACAAAAAAAAAAAAAAAAAAAGACAAAGAAACTCCTTTTTTTGAAAAGGAAAACAGAGCGAACACAAGAAGAGTAGGAGGTGAAATTCAGGTATACATGTCAAATACAACTAGAATTTAAATGGAAGGTGGGGTATGCCACATCTGTCCAGGCAGAGCATGCCTCAGTCACGGTGTGGGAGTGAGAGCTGTAAGTGTAAGAATTGTGGTTTATCATGCCTTGAGGAGATCTTGAAAACTGTATTTGTACCATAACATCTTGTCTGCAATATGTTCTCTGTTTTACTAATCCAAGAAAGCTTGGCACAATTCCAAATCTTTCCTCTACTTAACTCTTCTTTGAGGAAGATTAGCTAGATTTTTCGATTGTCTTCTACTGCTAGATGAATGTGGTCGACCACCCTTAGACCCAGCATAATCATGTGATATACTTTGTGGCACCTATCTCTAACAGTTTGAGCTTTTAGAGAAAATGGTTATTTACAGCTACCTTATGTACTTAAAGGCAAGTTAAAAAACGTCAAAGGCTTTTGACTGTGACAAACAACATTCACTCAATGATGTTTGAAGCAGGACCAAAGAACATGAGTCAACATAAAGATCGTTTGACTTATGTCATACAGTTTACTTCGAGCTTCGATTGGATCTACTGACAATGAACTGTAAGTCTCAGTGTATCTCAATTTTCTATCTTTAATGTTTGAGTGGCCATTGTGAATAACTCAATTTCTTCAGACAGTGAACATATGTCAATTTCAGTAAGCATAAATATACACTAAATCATTCGTCTGTTTCAAGAAACATGTTAGATCATTGGAAAGAATGGCTATATTAGTAAATGAATCTGCGTAATTCATGCCACAACAATGCATCGGCAATACTAAGACTTCTTGTATATATAGAAAACCTTAAACATGAATTGATTGAATAAACAATTAGGATATCGAAATTAAGCAACGCCTCGAACTAGTATTCAGACTGACATAAGCAACATCACAACCAGCAGTAAATACAGCAATAAGGATTAAGCAAAGATTGACTGAGAAATTGTTCATGTATTGTACAAACACGATTTTTTAAGATTCTGTTGCCACTAATTCAGAAGAATGAGTATAGTTTAAACTTTTAAAAATGAAATTCAAACAAGCACTTCAATAATTTTATAAGTAAATCTAACCTGTAATGTTGCTTCTTGTTCTGCTCAAGGCACTCTTAAGCTGCAAGAAGGTAATAAGTTCATTATGTTCTGAACTAGACACCAGAAATCATAAACAATCAAGAACTCTAATGGTAAAACCGATAACCTTGAGGGATTTTGCAGGGCCCCAAAGCGTGGCAAATCTGTCAAAAGGTTCTACATGGAACATGAGGGTTTACATGTCCGAAGATTTTTTTTGAACTTTCAACAAGCACTTGGCAATCATTACTTTGAAGGACTGAAGACAACTTGAAATCCTCTAAATTATAACATTTTCAGTGACTAGAATTTCCGCAGCAAAAAAAAGATGTAGAAAAATAGGGTCGAACAAAAACTGCATCTGATGATTCTGATTACAGAATTTGTTGTAGCCAGTCTGGATGTGTAGAACTTCAATGAAGATTCTTAACGTTGGAGAAAGAAAAACGTAGCCCTATAGTACATACAGACCTTAATTAGCGAAGAGAAGAAACACGAAACACAAAATCTTACACAGAGTCCACGGAAGAAGACGAGATGACAAGGATGATGGGAGACAGGTGAGGACATGGGGGAAAAAGGGAGCGATTTAAATCGTTTTGTTCGATTGTTTTTTAGTGGCCGTTTTTCATAAAAACCGTCACATAATAGTTGACACTCTGTAATGCTACGGTGACGGTTTCACTTAAAACTTAGTTATGATTCTTCCTTATACTGGTGACGGTGATTTAAAACCGTCACCAAAAACTATCCAAGACTTTAGCAACGGTTTCCTTTAAATGGTCACTTTTATTATGTCGGGGCGCTGCTCTAAGTCGTTTTTGTAGTAGTTAACAAGAGACGAGAACTTGACCAGCTCAATACATGCAACAATTTAATGCAATGAGATCAAACACCTCTCAATACCCCTCACCTTACATAGAATGTTGAATGCCCAATTCAAATGGGACTTCCAGTCAACTTTTAATGGTGGCACCAACTGAAGCTCAAGTTCTAAACAACAACCGAGCTATTGGGATACCTCTCATGTGGGGTCCACATGAATACGATTGAAGGATTGATTTTTTATAAGAATGTTCTTTCTCACTTTGCAAATCATCCTCACAAAAATATATATCATTTTAAAATTTTAAATTTCATCAAAAGTTGATTGAAAATCAACCTTGAAGAATCAACAGTAAGGACTTCTAGTTAAATTTTTATGGTGTTAAAAGTTTTAGAATGAGCGACTCTTTTATGAGAATGATCTACACAATGAAAAAAATATCCTCACAAGAAATTAGCCATTAAACCGTAGATCCCACAGGATCCACAAAAGGTGCCCCAATAGCACGGTTCCAATTAGTCAATTCGTAAATTGTGTCTACTAATAAATAGAACAAGAGGATAACAAAGACTCTCCATGTTTTCTCCTCAAGCGCGTTTTCATTTTCAAATGGTGGGAAATGGGAATTAATTGCTTGGTTCTCAGATCTAACTTGGCTAGCTTGAAGTTAGAAGTTAGCACCAAAAATTTCAGCAGCCTTATCCGTTTTCATTTTCATATTGAAACTATATATGTATTCTTTAGATAATACCCGTACTTTTTTTATGCTCAATTTGGTATGCCTCCCCTGGTGTACTTTCAGAAATTAGGCTTAACGAACTTTCGGGGCCATGGTCAAACACTATTGACCAACATTTAAAGTTATTTGCCCATAAAGTCAATCAATGGAAAGCTGAGTAGACAGAAAATGCTTATGAGAGAACATCTCTTTACTCTTTTAACTGTGAGCATGATGTGGATTATACTCTTAGTAACCAGAACCATTGTATAGTGGGGACGCTTTGGCTCCGAAATCTCACATTTAACACTCTCCGACTATGATTACTTAGATTATATTTAGGTGCACTTAATTCAGATTGCATTATGCTCTTACTTATATTTATAATTGGACAATATCTCTAATATCAAAACAAATCAAAAAGAAGTTTAGGGGGTTATATCTATTTAGTTTGTGGGCTTCCAACTCAAAACCAATTGACAATGAGTGGTGTGACCCAGGATCATTATATATTAAGTTTGCTAGGCTCTCATATCCCATGTGGGACTATTCTCAACACGCCACCTCACGTGTGGCGTTCTTTTGAGCCTAACACGTAGAACTCTTTTTGGGTGACGTGGAGCACGTGTGGGCCTGCGCTCTGATACCATATTAAGTTTGTAGGCTTCCATCTAGAAATTAATTGGCAATGAGTGGTGTGACCCAGGATCATTATATATTAAGTTTGCTAGGCTCTCATATCCCATGTGACACTATTCTCAACAATATCTAATTATTGAAATACGTTGTCGGTGGTCAGTACGCATAAGGCTAGCTACAAGCCAACCTGTTGAGTGTTTGATTTCAAAGCTCATCACTCATAAATCTTATTCTTTTATATTCTTTTGTTGTCTTCTTGTTTTGGATTGCGGCCTAACATTCGTGCCTACTTAATTGTTCTCCAAAAGTCACCAAGTTAAGGTTAAAGAGTCAAACTAAGAATTTTTGACTTTGTTATTAGGTTTTTAAATAATAATCAGATTAATTAATACGTAAACGCTTTACTTAATTCAATTATCATTAGATTGTTGATAATAAATTAATTACCTTTGATTTCTAAATAATTAAACAAGTTAATATGAATGTAATTAGAATAATCTTAATACCTCCTCTATATTCAAATTAAGGGGGATCGACTATGTTAATTAATTAATAAAGAAATGTCACGTCGAGCGAGCGAGGAAACCACCGAATTGGATTATATATGTAAGCCAAAAAAAAAATCCTTCTAGAACGTTCACTTGCATTGTAATCAATCTAATCCGATCTTCAAAACTATCTAATCCAGCTGCAAGTATGAGCGTTTCCATTATTCAGTTCAAAATTATTTCTAATCATCAGGAAATCATTAGTTAAAATTGTTATGTCACGTCGAGCGAGCGAGGAAACCACCGAATTGGATTATATATGTAAGAAAAAAAAAAAATCCTTCTAGAACGTTCACTTGCGTTGTAATCAATCTAATCCGATCTTCAAAACTATCTAATCCAGCTGCAAGTATGAGCGTTTCCATTATTCAGTTCAAAATTATTTCTAATCATCAGGAAATCATTAGTTAAAATTGTTACAATCATTCAAAAAGATTAATATTTAAGCAAAGAGATAAATACCCTGTGTGCGTGGTACACAGACCGAAATAAAGTAAAATAATTCCCGCAACAAATTCCACCGATGCATGAAACATGGTTAATTACTTTGTTCGTTACAGTTGATGTGTACATGTTGTATCATGAGCTAATATAATCTGATAATATGATGATGAGATAATAGGGTCATATAGCATTACATTATTTTTCTTCTTTTTTCCTATTTTCATAGTCTTTGCTTGTAATGTTAGTATATATCCTATGTACTGATTGAGCATTAATAGATCGGCAAATTTCTCCTCCCTCCGTGAGATCCCCTATGAAGGAAAAAAAGAAAAAACTCAATCAGCAATTGGACCACATTTCTTCTAAAGTCTTTCAGAGAATTTTTTTTTTTTTTAAGTAGACAGTTGTTTTTAATGAGATCAATAACTCGATGTTAACAAGAATTGAATTCGAGTCTAAGCTATATATTATCAACATCAGACAGTACCAACTGTACAAACTAGTAGATGCCTTTCAGAGAAGATTTGAATGTATCTATTATTAGTCCCTCTAATAATTCATTCTTTCCTTGTATTTTCTTATTGGATGCATCACGCATGTTTAAGTTGAGCTAAATTATAAGATCAACTCAAATCCTAGCCTCAATAATGTGGCACAAATGGCTATTTTCCACTTGGGTCCAAATTAAGCTCAAACCCAAGAATCCAATCCTTTTTTTTTCTCAAATTTTTCTGTAACAAAAGGGACCCCTACTGGGCCATCATTGTCTGAATTATCATTATTGTCTTACTACAATTATAAGAACAAAGATAGTTTCAGTATTGACATTGTAAATATGGTAAACCTAGGTACCTCGTCATGTGAAACCTTGGTCTAATCAGGTATATTAACTAATTCAGCTGTTGTTAGGGTTTTGTCATTTTTCTGAATCCTGGTTCTCCGAATTTAGAACTCTGTTATCCCAAGTATATCCAATTATAGTCAGTATTAAATCTACAACCTTTCCAGGTACATTGTTCCATATATGGCATTTTTAATTAAACACTCCCCATTTGTTATTTTTACGTAATTGAATTCACGTCGTGCTTTCCATTACTTGGAAGTTGGATTCCTAATATTAAGTATCTGATTAGCTTCAAGACACTCTAGATTAAAACCCTAATGCGATCCTCGGGATTCACGTCTTGCGGATCCAACGGTTTGGATCCAATGTAGGACCTGTTCCTCACAATAAGACACCAAAATACCCGTATAGTGTGGGAATGGCAAGGGACAACTGGTTCCTCTTAACTGCTAACAAGCAAACAAGGAAAAAAAAAAATTTGCAGTAGAATGTTGAACTTTTCTAACAACTAGAAAAAATAAAATAAAAAAATAAAAAGAAATTAATTGGCTTGATTTCTTTAGTCGTAATGAAGACTATATGTAAGTGATGAGGATTGAGATTTACGCGCTTTTTAGAAGTCAAGGAAGTTGACTTCAAACATAAAACCTGTACATGTTAATTAGCAATAACCAAAGACTTTTTGGTTAATTAGTAATGCACTTAATTAATTAAACTAATTAATTTTGATTAATTTTTTTGTTCTATATATGAGCCTAACCCACCACTACATTTTTAGTATACTAAAAGTCTAGCTAGCTATGGCTTCATCTCTCTACATCCTTCCTTGTGCCATTTTCCTTGTGTTCTTCTTCTCCTCACCCTCAAATGCTGACACCCCTTCGGCACCTTCGTCGACGCCTATTGCCCCCGACTTAGCTTGCAATGCCACTCTTTATCCTGATTTCTGCAAATCCTTGCTCCCAAATAATTCACCATTGAATATCTATGACTACGGTCGATTTTCCGTCCGAAAATCTATATCATCAACTAGGAAGTTTTCGGCTTTGACCAATGCGTATCTTACTACTCCCGTGACTACTTTGTCCAAAAATGTGGTTCGGGCTCTTGAAGATTGTCGCTTACTCGCAGACCTAAATATGGATTACTTATCAAACACCATTAATACTATCGGCTCCACAACAGATCTCCCTAGCTTGAAGGCTGATGATATGGAAACCTTGCTTAGCGCCGTAATTACCAACCAAAAAACTTGTTTAGAAGGTCTTCAAGAAACTAATGCACCTGCGATTGTTAAGAATAGCCTGTATAATCCTCTTTCTGATGGGAACAAAGTGTCTAGTGTGTCTCTATCTTTGTATAATCGTGGTTGGGTACACAAAAGGATGAAGGGGAACATGGAGAAGGGGAGGAAGAAGAAGTTCTTTTGCTCTGACATGAAATCATGTAGACATGGTAGGTTGCCATTGAAGATGTCTAACCGGAACCGTGAGATCTTTGAGTCAATAGGCCGAAGAAAGCTCCACCAAACTGATTCCAACGAAGTCTTAGTAAGAGACATTGTGATAGTGAGTAAGGATGGTGGTGGTAATTTCACCACCATCAATGAGGCTGTTGCTGCAGCTCCAAATAACACCGTCGTTAGCGATGGGTACTTCTTGATTTATGTAGTTTCTGGTGTTTATGAAGAGTATGTCACCATTGATAAGAAAAAGAAGAATATTTTGATGATGGGAGATGGTATCAACCAGACTGTGATCACAGGCAACAGGAGCGTTGTCGATGGCTGGACTACATTCAATTCAGCAACCTTTGGTAAGCTTAATTTGGTTTCTAATGACATGCATATATTATATTTTATATATATAGCTAGATTCTATGTTTTAATTTTCAGCATTTGATTAGCTCTAATATATCTTGTTCAATTCTTCATCACTAATGCAAACATGATTTTGCAAATTGCAGTTGTGGTTGGACAAGGGTTCGTCGGGGTAAACATTACCTTCTGTAATACGGCGGGGCCAAGCAAGCACCAAGCGGTGGCAGTTCGAAATGGAGCCGACTTGTCGACTTTCTACAGTTGTAGTTTTGAAGCTTACCAAGATACTTTATATACTCACTCCCTCCGGCAATTCTATAGGGAGTGTGATGTATATGGCACAGTTGATTTCATCTTTGGTAACGCAGCAGTTGTTTTACAGAATTGCAATTTATATGCAAGGCTGCCCATGGCAGGTCAGTTTAATGCACTCACAGCTCAAGGTAGAACAGACCCGAACCAGAACACCGGGACTTCGATTCAAAATTGTAATATATTGGCAGCTCCAGAATTGGCTCGAAGCAATGGTACTACCAAGACATACCTAGGAAGGCCATGGAAGGAGTACTCTAGGACAGTTTACATGAAATCTTACATAGATAGCTTGATTCAACCTGAAGGTTGGATAGCTTGGTCTGGGGATTTTGCTCTAAACACCTCATATTACGCCGAATTCAACAACAGAGGACCAGGATCAAATACAGCTAACAGAGTTAAATGGACGCGCCCTATAAACGCCACAGATGCAGAAACCTTCACTGTCTCCAACTTCATTCTAGGAGGTGACTGGTTGCCTTCAACAGGAGTGCCTTACGACGCTGGCTTACCATAAAAATAAAAATATAATGATGATGGCGATTAATTAATCTCTGTTTTTTCTATTTAATTCTTGTAATTTTTTACTTTATTTTTAAAGCGGTTGATTAATTATTATAGATGTATCACTTGGAGTTATTATCATTCTTTTGTGATGAAATTAAAAGCTTAATTGGAAATACATATATTTGAATTTGAAGGTGAGTGATTAACTTGGCATTCCTTTAGTACTTTGCTTTCTCAGCTTCAAGCCTTCAAACATGTTAATATGTGATTTATGTTGCTCAAATAGATAAAGATAGCACTTGAATCAAGTTGGAGCCACATTAGTAAAATTTGCCTTCAGAAGCAAGAACTACCCGCAGTAAGAATTATTAACATGTTAAGGTGTAAGTGGGTTTTGAGTTTAGGTCGGGAGTTTAACTTTCAACGACTTTGCTATCTGAACTGAGAGGCATTTACAAAATTTTGGTACTCAAATGGTTTACTTATCTAGTAGAAGAGCATTAGGTGTTCGGTGTTGCGTCTACTAATCAACCTTAATTATGTTATAATATGTATGGGTTGACTTCTGTGTCCTAACTGCTAAGCCACTATTTGTTGGTTTCTTTTTTGGTAAATGACGTAATAAAAGAAACAAACATAGCTGATCCCGTGTTGGTTTAAAATTACAACCAAAACCAATTATCAATTGATCATGGGCATGGACATGCAGGTTCATTTGATGGGACCTGATCATTTGGTCCACCAAAGTCATCTCAGGACTATAAGGTGGGATACCTGCTCCACCGGTTAATTGTGAAGCCTGCCTCATTAAAATAGTAGATATTGATGCTTGATGCACATAGTCCTTTTGTCCAACAATTGTACATCCTTCTTTAGGAAGTCTTGGGATCGTTGTAGCTTTCTATTAGTTTGTCTGATTTCGTTAGTGGATTAGGTTTTGTGGTAGAGTTAGATGCAAGATTCTAATTACAAGCACAAATAAAGACACGAGTAAGAAAGCAGCACTAACAGGTGGCGAAAGCGCTATTAACATAAGGAGAAAAGAGAGAAAGAAATGGCCAACCTGTAAACAACGTAAAATCAATTATTTGGAACGTACTTGAAGAGTAAAGAACAGTTTTAAAACAAAACAGGGGAGTTTTAGCGACGGTTTTAGGGACGTCGCTATTCCCTTTCCAGTGAAAATTTGTACCGACAGATTTTGTGTTGGCCGATGATTTCTCTCTCTGTCTCTCGCCTCACTATCTTTCACCGCTCCTTCACTTCCAACGGGAACCAAGAGCCCTAGTAATAGCGCACTTATCCCGTGGCAGCTACAGTTGAACTTGAAGCTGGAGCCAGAGGTTGATTCAGTTGTTTCCAATTCAGAATCCCTCTTCATGTTCTCGTTCAGAATCAATGCTGCTCTCTGTCTCGAAGTATAGTGCTTTTTCACTCCCTACTTAGCTTTACCCTAAATAAAACTCTGATTTTAATAGAAGAACAAAGAAAAACGACTCAAACGTTTAGGGCTTGAAGTGTTGTAACCAAAAAAAAACACTAAACCCTAATTGGGTTTTTTTGTAACAACTTGTAATTTAAAAAGTCAATAATGATAAATAGTGTTTAGGGTTGTTTATTTTTCTAGTTTTAAGCCTTCTCTGTTTTAGGGTTGAAACCGATTTTGACCATCTGTTATTACTTTTTTATTGTTTTGTACTGTACCATGTTTGAGTTGTTAGAAAATCTATCTTCCCTGTATGTTGGTTAATTACTTACATTTTGATAATGCCTTGCATAGAATATTCTAGTGTTTCTGTTAGTAGCCCCTTAATAATTCATTCTTGCCTTTTCTTTCTTGTTATGTACACATTTTATTTCAGCCAAGATCATTTCAAATCCTAACCTCAATATTTTGGCACATGGGTCATAACTCATACTTGGGTATGAAGTTCAACCCTGAAAATGTAACCCCCTTTTTTTTTGTCTATAACAAGTATGGCTGGCTGTGTGCTAACATTATTGTCTTGCTCCAACTATGAGAAAGGTAGTTTCAATGTAGGCATTGTGTTTAATAGTAAGCATAATTCTTTTTTTCAGAACTGAGATTCATTAATGAGCTATACAAGTGAATGGATGACTGGATGAGGATCTGTTGATCAATGACCACCTTCATTAATCCGCATAATTATATGATATACATTGTGGTACCTCTCTCAATCGGTTTGATCTTTTAGAGCAAGTTGTTGTTTAGAGGAACTAATTTACTGATTTCACATATTGTTAGGGTTGTCAGCTTTTCCATCGAATCCATCCCACTCTTCTATGGCTCAATTGCCATTTAACCCCGCTTGCTGCTTCAATTGCCCTGTTCAGCCACAAATATAGAGATGGAAACAGTTTTGAATGAACTGGTTTCATTCTTAGCTCACTGGCCAAATCAACATCCAACTCACTCATAAGGTGCTACAATTTAGAACCCTCTTAAGTTTCCATTAAATGTTTGTGTCAAATCTACAACCCTTCTATGTACATCCAAGGAATTATTGAATTCTTACTTGGAGTCCAATACAATTAATTATCTGTTAGCTGCAAGGTATTCTACATTAAACTCAGGATACGTTATTTCTTTCTATAGTTAGTATCAAATGTACAACTTTTCCAAGTATACTTCCAAGGAATTGGGTTCTTAACTACACTTCTATTTGTTTTTGTATATATGTCATCGTTCTTTGCAATATTACTGATCCTAATGTATTATTTAAGTATCTGATTAGTTTCAAGATACTCTGGATTAAACCCGTGATATAATCCTCTGAGATTTGCTTGATGAAGTAAGATAAAAAGGAACATCTAAGTGGTGTGGATCCAATGCAGAGCCGGATCTGAGGGAAGGCAGTGAAGGCGGTCGCCTAGGGCCCCCAAATTTTGAGGGCCCCTGAATTTCTATGTACCTTATATAATCATATATATTCTACCAGAAAAAATTATATATATAACTATAGACCGATTTCTCGGCTGCTAATTTTGAGAAACTACACTTTTAGCAATGAGTCTGGTTCCGTGGATATTGTTATACAGACATTATGTTTACAAGATCCATGTAGGGCCCTCTTGAAGATGATCCAAGGACTGATTTTTTGTAGAAATATTCTACTAATTATTTAGATCATTCTCACCAAAATTTATATCATTTTAAAAAATTTAACCCCATAAAAAAAATAGGGTGATTTTATAAGCCGTATATTTTTTCAATCAGTGTAATTTTAAAATGATATGATATTTGGTGAGAATGATTTACATGGTGAGAAGAACATCCCTATAAAAAATCAGCTCTTAGGTCATCTCCATATAGACCCCACAAAGATGTTATTAATAACGATGTCTATATAACTATGTCTATGGAACCGGACTCTTTAGAAATACATTTAAAAGTTACTTTATAAGTTAAAATATCCCTAATTAAAAAAAACCTACCAAACAACTTACTAAAACTACCATTTTTTTCATCTTTCACCAAATTGTGTTCTCTTTGATGATAAAAGAACCCGAACACTAGAAAGCTAAAAATCCTCTCTATGTCATATTCGATAAAATTATGTCATCTCTATAATTTTTTATAACACTAATTTAAGAAACTTAAATTCTTATGAAGGATTGATTAAGTAGAATACACACTCATTAGAATCTGAATCACTGAGGACCTGTGGTAAGTGATTCTCGATTATGCAAGTTTAATTGGTCATTTTGCAGCTAAAAATGCAAAAAGAATAATCTTTAAGTTATTATATTTTCTATACTTCTTGAGTAGTTCGTCATTGTTATGAGAGTGTTTAAGGAATAATAGTAGGCGTTGGTTTTGATCTGAATATTGAAGAAGAACTTAATTGTAGTTGATCCTATTGTAATGTGTTATATTATCATAATTTAATAAAAAAAAAATTAGGTAGTTACTTTCGTTTCTATATTAGTATATAGGGCCCCGTTTTCAGGAATTCGCCTTGGGCCCCCAAAATCTCATATCCGACCCTGATCCAATGGAGGAACCAATTTGATGGTTCCTTATTAACAGACACCGTCATTCCCATTAGTGTAGAGCCACGGCCCACGTGCATTGCTAGCGTGCAACTCTTTTAGAAGTTGCATCGATACTACTCGGTAGAAGACAAAAAAGCACAAGTACTAAAGCAGTTAAGTTAAACAAGTTAGGGAGCATTTTTTTCATTGGTGGTACTTCTAGAAGAGTCGTTTTTCAGCATGTCACAAGAAAACAATAGATTATCAACTGAGATTTACATGCTCACATTAATTAAGTTACATGAGTTGACTTTAAATATAAAACTTGTACATGTTATTAAATTATAGGCAAATAATAGACTTGATGAGTATTGCCTGTTAATAAATTTTTGATTTGTTTGTTATATATATGAGCCTAACCCAGCACTACATTTCATCATCTTTGATCAACCAAGTTTAGCTAGATATGACTTCTACGCTCTTCTTTTCCTCTCTCTCTCTCTCTCTCTCTCTCTCCACACTATTAATTGTTCTGTAATTCTCCTTTTGTTCTTCATCTTCTCTCCCTCTAATGCCCAAACCCCTCCGGCTTCAGCTTCGGCATCCACACCTATTGCACCTGACTTAGTTTGCAATGCTACTTTGTATCCTGGCTTCTGCAAAGCTTTCCTACCAGGTAATGTGTCATTGAATATCTATGACTGCGGTCGGATTTCCATTAATCAGTCTTTATCATCAACAACAAAGTTTTTGGATTTGATCGAGGGGTATCTTACACCCTCGACTAATTTATCAAAAAATGTTGCTAGGGCTCTGGATGATTGCCGGTTACTAGCGCGTCTAAATATAGATTTCTTGTCAAATACCATCAGTACTATCAGTTCCACCACAAATCTCACTAGCTTTTGATGAGAATAGTCTGACATGGGATATGAGAGCCTAGCAAACCTAATATATAATGATCTTGGGTCATACCACTCATCGCCAATTGGTTTTGAGTTGGATGCCCACAAACTTAATATGGTATCAGAGCGTAGGCCCACACGTAATAGGCTCAACCGTCACACGTGCTCCCCGCCACCCAAAAAGAGTTCCATGTGCTAGGCGCAAAAGAACCCCACATGTAAAACTTACTGTCTGTCAATGATGTCTTATCTAGCCCTCTTTCTGACTATCACTGGAAACCGAAGCGTTGGCGATGGCTGGAGTACATTTAACTCAGCAACCTTTAGTAAGTTTTGGTTAATTATGTGTTACTGTTCTAATTGAATTCTCCATGGATTCACATTTGTCCTAGTAATAGTTTATACTTGAACCATATCTGCATGTTTCTTCATGTACTTGTATGATTCATAGTTTTTACTTTATAAATAATCACTTGTCCTGTTGTCCATGTACTTGTGTCAGGGTCTTAAATGTATTTTAATTAGAGGAGATATAATTACCATCTGATTAGCTCTACAATTTATGGTTAAGCATGCATCTTAATGTACAAAAATAACTTTGTAATGTTTAATCACTAATATTTCAAACATGATTTTTTGTATATTCCAATTGTGATTGGGCAAGGGCTTGTGTCGGTAGATATTACCTTCCGTAATACAGCAGGGCCGAGCAAGGGCCAAGCAGTAGCAGCTCGAGTTGGAGCTGACTTTTCGACATTCTGCAGTTGTAGCTTTGATGCTTACCAAGACACCTTATATACTCACTCCCTTAGGCAATTCTACAGAGAGTGTGACATATACGGCACGGTCGATTTCATATTTGGTAACGCAGCAGTTGTTTTTCAGAACTGCAACATATATGCAAGGCAGCCTATGCAGGGTCAGGCTAATATGCTGACAGCACAAGGTAGATCAGACCCAAGCCAGAATACCGGAACTTCAATTCAGAATTGTAATATCTTGGCTACTCCGGACTTGGCTTCAAGCAATTTCACCGTCAGGTCATACCTAGGGAGACCATGGCAGCAGTACTCCAGGACCGTTTACATGCAATCTTTCATGGATAGCCTGATAGATCCTTCTGGGTGGGATCCTTGCGCTGGGACTTATCTAAACACGCTATATTATGCCGAATTCAACAATACCGGGTCGGGATCGAACACAAATAGCAGAGTTACATGGACTGGTCACCATATTATAAACGCAGATAATTGGTTGCCCGCAACAGGTGTGCCTTATGATGGTGGCTTATTGTAAAGATAAAAATATGGATGCGTGGATCTTCTCTTTTCTCCTCTAACTTCTGTAATTGTGTACTTTTAAATAGGGTTGTTTTGCAAATAGAATAATGCTAGACAAACATTTGGAATCATTTCATCTAAAAAATAAAGGTATTTTTGGGTAAAATAAAGGGTGAGTGTTGTTTTTGTATTTAGGCCTGCTTGGTACACCGTGAATATTCGCAAATGCAAAAATTCACTGTTTATCATGTGTTTGTAGATGATTGATGAGGGCATCTAATAACAAATATTTGGTATGATTTGCAATGAACTTACGAAATAAACAATCTATCTAATTTATAGAATTTTAATTAGCACCTACAAGAATCGTGAATTTTTGCATTTGCAAATATTCACGGTGTACCAAGCAAGGTAGTTTGAAAATGGTTCAATTTCTCTAAACTAAAGTGTTTTTAATGTACTTTTCCAGAATTATAATCTTCAAAACTTATTGCCAACAATCTGCACAGCTAGAAATTACCAGGAGAGCTGGTATCATTTACCAAAAATTGTTTGGAAGCGTAAAAATATCAATTTTACAACAAATATGGGATCTTTTTTACCGTCGTTACTATTACCCTTATTATAAGACAGTTTTTGTAAACCGTTGCTAAAGAGCAAAGTTTAGCTAAAACCGTCGCTAGTTCCTAATCGTTGAGCTTTGGCAACGGTTTCTCAATTGCGCTACCAACCTCATTCCGGAAATTTTGCGTTTTAAGTAAATAAGTTTATAGATATTATTCTATCTTGTGACGGTTTGTCCGTCGTGGTAGCTACCGTCAAAATTGGTGAAGTTTTTGGATCGAAATGTTGCCAGTATGATGAGAATTTTTACCGACGGCCTTCATCCGTTTTTTTGGCCAACAATTTGTGGCCAGCGTACGCTCAGTACGCTTTAATTTTCATTGTTTAGCCTCTCCCTCTCGATTTCTATCTCTCCAACTGGAAGCAAAACCCTAGTCGCTGTGGCAACTACACCCGAAGCAGAGGCACTTGTCCTTGTTGCAGCTACAGAGGAATCAGGAGCCATAGGTTTGATTCAGTTATTTCGAATTTAGAATCCCTCTTCAGGTTCTTGTTCAGGTTCGAAATCATAGCTCTGCTTCCAGGTATACTTTTTCTCTCTCTTTTGCCCTAAACAAACTCTGATTTTAAGGAAAAAAAAAAATCAAACGTTGGGCTTGAAGATGTTGTGAAAAAGCTAAACCCTATTTGAGTTTATAGTAACTTATTGAACAGTTAATTAAAGTTTCAATTTTCAAATTAGCAAATTTGACCCAATTAGGGTTTATCATTACAGATATTATTCTTAGATCAATTGAAACCCTAAGTCCTAAACCTTAATATATCCTCTGCTTCTGTGTCCGGCTCAGCCACCCCCCTTTTTTTTTAATCTAATTGTTCTTGTAATTGAACTGAACCGGCCGACTTTGTGATTGGTACCACTGGTGAAACCATTAACCATCATCCAATTCGATCCGATTCTACTAATTTAGAACTCTGTAATCCAATAAATATATCCAAAATCCATTAATAGTTAGTATCAAATCTTCAAAATTTCCAGGTACATCCCAGGAATTCAATTCTTACAAACTATTTCCATTTTTGCTTTTAAATGTAGACGTGCTTTCCATTACTTGGAGTCCTAATAATAAGTATCTGATTAGCTGCAACAGATTCTAGATAAACCAGTGAATAGCATCCTCGAGATTTACACAATGTTGATAAAAATGAACATCTAATGGATGTGGATCCAATGGAGGACTGGTTCCTCAACTGGACACCAGTATCGATTCATTCGGGACGCCTGCATTGCTAACCAATAAAAAATAAAATAAAAATTTCTGCACTTGAATATATTAAAATTCTTCAACAACCAGAACATAAAAATAAACAGCTCGATTGATTTCTTTAGTCGTGATGAAGATTGTTTCAAAGTGATGATCCTTTGAGATTTACGCGATTTCGAATACAATCTTGCCCCATTTTCAACAAAAAAAATTTTTAAGGAAGTTGACTTCAAATATAAAACCTGTACATGTTCTGAATTTTCAAGCAAATCAAAGACTGGATGATTAGTAATGGCACCCCTTAAATATTAAATTTTTGATTTCTTTGTTCTATATATGAGCCTCACCCTGGACGACATTCTAATCATTGAGCTAATTTTGATCAACTAATTAAGTCTAGATATGGCTTCTAAGCTCTTCTTTTCCTCTCCGTTTACAATTCCTTGTTGTGTAATTCTCCTTGTGTTCTTCTTCTCCTCTCCCTCCAATGCATACAGTACCCCTGCCTCTTCGAATCCTATGGCACCCGACGGAGTTTGCAGTGGCACCCTTTATCCTGACTTTTGCAAATCCTTGCTCCCACAGAATAATGGTGGAGCGCCATTGAATATACAGGACTACGCTCGATTTTCCATCCGTCAGTCTTTATCATCAACAAGGAAGCTTATGGATTTGATCGATGTTTTACTTACACCAGCCTTGTCTTTTTTATCAGGAGATGTGGTTAAGGCTCTTGAAGATTGTCGCTTACTATCGGAACTAAATATGGATTTCTTGTCAAACACCATCAGTACTATTGGTTCCACAACAAGTACTAGTATCCCTAGCTTGGAGGCTTATGACATGCAAACCTTGCTTAGTGCCATACTGACTAATCAACAAACTTGTTATGAATGCCTTCAAGAAACCAATTCGTCTCCTGGGATTCTTGGGAACAGCCTATATAACCTTCTCTCTGATGGGAACAAGATGCACAGTGTAGCTTTAGCTTTGTACAAACTTGGATGGGTACATGAAAATACGACGAAGAGGGAGCCGGATCAGATGGGGAAGAAGCAGCGCTTGTTCTTCAGTCGGTATGGAAGTTTGCCATTGAGGATGTCAAGCCAAAACCGTGAGAAATTTGAGCCAGTAAGTGGAAGAAAGGTTCTCCAACCAAGTCCCGACGACGCAGTCTTAGTGAGAGATGTTGTGGTGGTGAAGCCAGATGGAAGTGGTGATTTCACCGCAATCAATGACGCTGTTGCTGCCGCTCCAAACAATACCAACATTACTGATGGCTATTTCTTGATTTACATATGTTCTGGTGTTTATGAAGAGTATGTCACCATTGATAAGAAAAAGAAAAACATTTTGATGATGGGAGATGGTATCAACCAGACTGTGATCACTGGCAACCGAAACGTTGTTGATGGCTGGACTACATTCAATTCAGCAAGTTTTGGTAAGCTGTTGTTTCTGATTACATTACATCAATCAGATTCTATATATATGTTTTTGTTATAATTTTCAAGTGGATTATCCAAGAATTTGGACTTGTCCATGTATACTTGTTTTAGGGTACTAAAATTATCTTATACAAGAGATATAAAATTAAGCATCACCATTTAACTTTCTCTAATATACCTTCTTCTTCTTGTGATTTTGTGAATTGCAGCTGTTGTTGGACAAGGGTTCGTCGGGATAAATATTACCTTCCGTAATACGGCAGGGCCAAGCAAGCACCAAGCTGTGGCTGTTCGAAATGGAGCCGATTTGTCAACATTCTACAGTTGTAGCTTTGAAGGTTACCAAGATACCTTATATACTCATTCCTTCAGGCAATTCTATAGAGAGTGTGACATATACGGCACAATCGATTTCATATTTGGTAATGCAGCAGTTGTTTTTCAGAACTGCAACATATACTCAAGACTGCCTATGCAGGGTCAGTTTAACACCCTCACAGCCCAAGGTAGAACGGACCCGAACCAGAACACTGGTACTTCAATCCAATTTTGTAATATCTTGGCTGCTCCGGACTTGGCTGCGAGCAATGCTGCCACCAATACATACCTAGGAAGACCATGGAAAGAGTACTCCAGGACTGTTTTCATGCAGTCTTTCATAGATAGCTTGATTCATCCTCAAGGCTGGAGTCTGTGGTCTGGGGATTTTGCAATAAACACGCTATATTACGTTGAATTCAACAACAAGGGACCGGGATCAAACACAAGTAACAGAGTTCAATGGCCTGGTTACCATGTTATAAACGCCAAAGATGCAGTCACCTTCACTGTCTCTGAATTCATACTTGGGAATGATTGGTTACCTAAAACAGGAGTGCCTTATTATGGTGGCCTATAAATGATTTTTCCTCTGTAATTCTTGTATTTGTTTACTTAAACTAATTAAGCATGTGTAACAGAGATGTATCACTTGGAGTTATAATTATCATTATTGTTTGTAATTAATAAAAGCTTGAAATAAGATGAATAGTAATTAAACCTTCAATCTTCATAACCTGGCCAGTACTCTTTTTCATTAGGCCCTGCTTAGGATGCAGTAAAAATTCACAAATGCAAATATTCACGGTTTTTATAGGTGCTGATTAAAACTTTATACATTAAAAAATATTCTTAAAAAGAAAATCTTGTTTATTTTGTAAGCCCACTGCAAATTCCACCAAAATTTACTATTAGATGCCTTCACCAAGCACCTACAAACACATGATTAACCGTAAATATTTGCATTAGCGAATTTTCACTGCATACTAAGCAGGGGCTTAGTTTTGCTTTCTTCAGCTTAATTAGACCAAAATGTATGTAAGATCAGTTTAAGAGTATGGATATTGCACCCCAAATAAAACCCCCCAATTGCACCCCTCCTACATGTAGGAGGAGGAGGAGGATTTGAGGGCTGAGTTTTTGTGAGATCTCCTTAATTACCATTTAAGATCATCAAACCTCTAAAAAATTAGCTCCTAATTACTAGTCAACTGTCCCGGCAAATTACTCTCCTTTTTTTAGTATGGTTAAAAATAAACACAAAAGAGGTAAAAATAGAAGAACCATTTCAAGTCTGGCCCTAGTTCTAGTGGTTCTCCGTTTCAATAGAAATAATTATGCTAACAAACATAACAAACTTTTTACCAATTTTGTCTCTCCTATCTCCATTCTCTACCATGCATATAAATGAATTCCCCCTCTCAAGTCTCAAGAATCAGAGTAGAGGGGCGCTTAAATAAAAGCTTCATAACAAAAGAAGAAGAAAGAAAAGAAAGAATTAAGCAGCCCCATCAGCTCTGCTGGAGCTCTGATCATATAACAATCGAAAATGTCGTCCGCGGCCAATGACATAAACGCCAGGAAGAAGAGAGTAGCTACGGTTACGGTCTCTTCTCTGGTGTTGGTGGCCATGGTCGTTGCTGTTGCTGTTGGTGTCCGCCATGGCGGCAAAGGATCTGACGGTGGCTCCGGTGGTAAGGACGATGGTGAAGTACATACTTCCAACAAGGCAATCCAAGCCATCTGCCAACCCACAGACTACCAGCAAGCATGCGTCGAATCCCTTAGCAAGGCGGCCGGAAACACCAGCGATCCCAAAGAACTTATTAGGATTGGATTCAATGTTACAATGGCTCATGTTCGTGAGTCCCTCAGTCACTCAGTCACCTTGTTACAGTTGGAGAAGGAACCAAGAGCCAAACTAGCTCTACAGAACTGTCAAGAGCTTATGGATTACGCTATCGACGACCTCCAGAACTCTTTCGAGCAGTTGGGTGAGTTGGATATCACAAAGATTGACGATGCCGTCGAGGATCTCAAGGTTTGGCTATCAGCTGCCCTGACGTACGAAGAGACATGTTTGGATGGTTTCGAAAACTCAACCAGTAAGGCAGGAGAATCCATGAAGGAAGCATTGAAGACGACTCAAGAGCTAACACAAAATGGACTCAACATGGTTGCCCAAATCGGGACGATTCTCAGCTCCTTACAGATCCCAATTTTCAACCGCCGACTCCTGTCTGCGGAAGAAGAAGAAGAGTTGGAACCAGAATCAGCTGATGAATTCCCAGATTGGGCCACAGCAGGGCAACGCAGACTCCTTGCAGCTAAGCCAGCAAATGTGAAACCAAATGTTGTTGTGGCAAAGGACGGGTCTGGCAAGTACAAGACCGTGAAGGAAGCGTTCCAAGATGTGCCCCCGAAGAACAACGCCCCGTTCGTGATCTACGTCAAGGCTGGAGTCTACAATGAATGGATCAATGTCACCAAGGACATGACCAACGTGGTTCTGATTGGAGATGGCCCTACAAAGACCAAGATCACTAACAACAAAGGAGTTACCGATGGGATCAACACCTTTGCCTCTTCAACATTTTGTACGTATATAATTAATTAGCTAGTTAACTAACCACAGACTCAAGACGACATCTAGGGTACGTATGTACGTGTTGAGTCTATTCTATCGACACTAGCCAACCAATAGGTTGCCTCTTTTGAGGATCAAACCCTAGATGTGGAGCTGGTTCTATTAACAAATGTTAAGTACACGTCAAACTAGTACATCTAATCAAAAGCAATTGCTTACAAGGCGCAATAGGAAAGTCTAAGCACTTCACACATATGCATTTTCTTGATTGATTGATTGGTTGATTGTATTATATGTACAGCGGTAGTCGGAAACGGTTTCATGGCAAAGGACATTGGATTTGAGAACTCGGCAGGGCCCCAAAAACATCAAGCTGTTGCATTGAGAGTTTCAGCCGACATGTCTATCTTCTACAATGTCCAGATTGACGGTTACCAAGACACGCTTTATGCTCATGCGAAACGTCAATTCTACAGAGATTGCACCATCTCCGGGACAGTAGACTTCATCTTCGGGACTGGAATGGCATTGTTCCAAAACTGCAAGATTATAGTGAGGAAGCCGATGGATAACCAGCAAAACATGGTTCTTGCCAGTGGTAGGAAAACAAAGGATGACCCATCAGCCATTGTCCTCCAAGACTGCATCATCTCCGCAGAACCAGCGCTGTTCCCCTTGAGGAAAACAATAAAATCATACTTGGGTCGGCCATGGAAGGAATATGCAAGGCACATAATCATGAACTCTCAGATCGATGACGTGATCGACCCTCAAGGTTGGCATGAATGGATGGGCACCTGGGGTGTCAATACTTGTTTCTTCGTTGAATTCAACAACAATGGCACCGGAGCTGACACGAAGCAGAGAGTTAAGTGGCGCGGCATCAAGACCAACCTCACCCCACAAAATCTTCAACAATTCACCGCCACCTCCAGAATCATGAAGGGTGGCCTATTTATCAAGACCTCTGGTGTGCCCTTCACTGCTGGCATGTGATGTGGTTGATCCGTCCATGCATGCATGCATTTCACTTGTTACGTTCATATAATTATTTAAATTAACACATATAAAAATGCCCATCAAGTGTATTTACGTGTATGATTCAAGGATCGATCAAATTTTATAGAAGTCGATCTATACATCTATAGCAGTAAAACTAATAAACGTACAAGATGTTAATTAATTAATATGGTACCACTAATCCAGTTACATTTTTCGTTTATATGTTTCTAATTATATACATCAGTTATAATTAATTGTGTGATATTTCTAGAGATTATCGTTAATGAAAAGGAGAAAATTTTTACCATCGCACTGCTACATACGGCAACAAAGATGTAGCAGGGCAATGGCTAAACACGTACCCACCCAATGACATCAAATTTCACTAAGGTGGTAAGTTCCGGTGCAATAGAACAAGATTGAATGTAAAATAAATTAAACCTAGCGTTGTGAGATTGATAGTATAATTTCTGTAAGGGTGGCTGAGTATGTTCTTTGTTGTTTTGATAATTTTTGTTTTTTGAATGCAAAGTTCTAACTATTTTGTAAATTTTTTGAGTTATGAATAGGTATACCAATGCAAAATAGATATAGGTATACTAAAGACACCGGTTTTTGGTAAAATGTGGTTTAAGCTATACTAATGATCACAGTTTGACTCTAAACAATTATTTAAAATCTTACTTTAAAAAAAAAAAGGGTTTTGCTTCAAACAGTGGTTAAAGTAGTACCATAGAGCACAGGATTAAACTAAACTGGGGTTTAAGCAGTCAAACTTTAGATCACGATTTTAAACTGTGGTCTTTAAGTTGTACTTGTAATTACAGAAATACTTTAAACCACAGTTTAAAACCGTGGTTTAAGGCCTTTTTTTATTGTGGTAACCATGACTTTTTTTTTTCCTGTCGAAAGAGGCGAAATTTTTATTAATAATAATTAGAAAAACTATAGCAAAAGGGTACATGAAAGCCTAACATAAGGAAATCCATCTAGTCGGACCATACCAACAAGACAAGGAGTCCAAAATCCAAACAATCTCATGAAATCAATTCGAAAACACTAACCATCAAGAAATGGCTAAGTGGTCGAGCCCTTAGATTTCAACACGGGTGTCGTAGCTTCGATTCTCTTGATGGCCACTCTCATTAAAATCTGATTTGGTTATGTGTAGATGAGAGAGATCTGCTCACATCTCAAGGAATAATCAAGTGCACTATGTGGTGGCCCGGACACCTTGGATATCAAAAAATTCGAAAACATTAAACTAGCATAGAATCGATATTAATAACCACCCTCAGGATGCCTAAGTCATGAGACACAGAGTCAAGCTGTCTAGCAAGCCTCTTAAGATGAACTGCAAAGTTAAAGGACTAGCTCCCCTTATGCAACCGACGTTTCATCTTATGGTTTATTTGGATGGGGGATTCCAAGGTAGGGATTCAGTGGGGACCAGGGATTCATGTTTCCCTTGTCTGTTTGGCTGCCAAGAGTCCCTGGAAACTTGTTTCCCAGGGAAACATGTTTTCCAGCAAATCCCTATTTTGGAGTCCCACCTCCCCCTTTAGAATTTGCTAGAATTCTAAACTAAGGATTCACTATGTATTCATCCAACTCAATGCAGATTACACCGCACAAAATTAAAACAACAAAATAGAGATTTTCCTTGGATTTTAAATGGCAGACAAACAAGCCAAAGGATTCAAGCTTCCAAGGATTCATAAATCCATTGATTCTTCAATGGTTGCCAAACAAACCAAAGGATTCATGTTTCTAGGGATTCATATTTCTAAGGACTCATGTTTCTCTTAGGAAAAATGAATTCTACATCCAAACACACTATTAATTAAAATATTTTTATAAAAAATACGATTTTAACAAGCTGACAATACCGGGCAGCTCATGGGCCCACCAATTGACAGTACTCAAAATTCCAAGCCTGGAAATTAGGCCCATATGAGAAGAGAAAAGTTATGGCTGTAGAGCGTGTGGTACACTACTCAATCCCAATTTCCTCACTTTTGTTTCAGGAATGTGGAAAGTAAAGATGATCTCATTTGGGACCCATCGAAAGTGGGGTCCTTTTAATTTATTCCCACGTCAGCTAGATTTCCACCGTTCGATTATAATCTATCAGGACCAAAAGATTTTGTACTCCCGACCCGAGATACGCTGAAAGTTGGCCTCACCTATATTGTGGTTCGCATCTCTGTCTGTCTTGTTTTTTAGGTCGAAGAAGAGAAAATTCTTTCTCGAGAACGATCAACGATCATGGCCGCCTCTTCTTCTTTGTCAGATTCTTCTTCTTCTCGAGATCTTCGTCGTCGTCGCCGCCGCCGGAAAGACAAAGAAGCTCTTAAGATCCGTAAGAAGAGCAGCTCGAGGACGAAGCGCAAACGGAGACATCACAGTTCTGACGACGATTACTCCTCTTCCTCTACTGATTCTTACAGGTTTTTTTTTTTTTTTGAATATCTAATTTTTGCCCTCTTTTCTTCTGGTTTCTTCTATTTGCTTTATTTAAATAGTAATTAAGTCTGTGTTTTTGTTTTTTTCATGTTTTAATGGTTATCTGATTTTTGCACTCTTTCCACCGTTGAGTTTTGGTTAGGGCATGGATCATTGTTCAGTAAATATCTCCATATATGTCTCTTTATAGAATCTATTAAGATTAGCTAGGATTGACAGAGTAATCTAAGAATTTTAGCTAAATGAGATACACTTTCAACTTTGTAACAATAAAAATCTCTCCTTTTTAACTGTGGAGGATTCTATATGGATCTAAGGAATGCAAAGAATAAACTTTCTATTCAAAACTAGGTAAGCTTGTCATTGATTAAGGGAAAAAAGAAAAAGGATTTCATCCGAAAATATTAAATGCAATATATCTTGCGGTAGTTTCGATTTGGGAGTTTGATTTCAATTCTGTGCAAACAATTCTACAATTGAAAAGATTGTTTTAGAGGAACCCGAGGAAATTAATATGGGTATCTCTAATGGTTTTGAATTGGATGTTTTAAGGTATCAAAGGTTATAAGAAGAAGTATAGGTTGGAGTGCCTGGTATAAATTGTTGAACTTAGTTTATATTATTTCTTTTCTGGTGATGGAGGGGTTGATTTCTGGAGCTAACTCCAGAGTACTTCCCATTGAGTGGCAGCTATGTCTGAAGATTACCCCTTAGTATCCTCCAGTGTTCCAATTTTTAGCTCAATAGCACTCCACCACACCAACAGGGATTTATCAGTTTAGATTTCATACTTATTTTATAAGTTCAACTGTTGCAATCTCAGGGAAAACATTTACATTGTACTAGAGGACATTCTTCTTTTTCTCCTTCGTTTCCATATTTTAGGTAGTTATTACGTTATAGTTAGTTCAAGTTTCAGAGTATAGAAAATTTTATTGTGACATAAAAACAAGAAAGATAAGTATAATACTCAAGATTGACACCCTTACAAGTGCATGTGGTACACTTTAGGATGATTTAGAAGTATGGGATGAGATACTCCCATATTGTTTATGCAATGGAAGACGGTGATTTTATTCTGTTATGAAAAATATCTACTCTCTTTTTTTGAGAGACAAATATCTACTTTTATGGCAATGTATAATGGTGTATACAATAGAAAGCCAATTTATGTACATGTTTGTCCAGTGGAGGTCCATTTTATCCACATTATGAAATACTCTATTCCATCGTTTAGTTTACGTGGAATGATTTATTTAGTTGGCCATATTGTTGATTTCCTAAGTTGGTGTTCTAATTTACAGTTCTGCAAGTAGTGCTTCTGACAGTGAGGTAAATCACAAAACCAAACACAAACAGAACGACAGAGTGAAGAAGGTAACTTCTTTTCACCATTTTCTGTGGCTCCTTTGTTTTGTGAACTCCTTTTGGGATCCATTTGATTTGATTGCTTGTTTTCTTTACTAGTCCAAGGAGAAGGAGAAAAGCAAGTCTCGTCGGCACAAACGCCATAAGCACAAGTCTAAAGAGGTAGGTCACTATTCTTTCAATTCTTTAAATGCTTTTCAATGGGTTGTCAAAATTCCTTGCGTCGTTGTTGTTTTTCTCTTTCTTTGTCCACTCTTGAGGGGAAAATGAGGTGGATAACATTTTTCCCTTCTCTTCTATTTTTCCATTGACTTTGAGATGAGTTACATCAGATTTATTAGATAAGCTCTATTTATTGATCCAAAAAATAAAAGATAACAAGAAAACTCTCGTTAAAATTTGACTTGCTACTTCCATGGCCGGTTAGGTTATTGAGTTTGAAACCCCCTATCTGTTGGAATTCCTTAGGACTATCCTAGTGAGTTGAAATCACTTTATGCTCTCTAGCTACTGCAATACCCATCCAAAAAACCAGTAAGAGTCAACTGAATGATGGACGAATAAGTTTTTCCTATCAGGTTATGATATTTCCCAAGTATGAGTGTTCATTTATTATAACGTTGAACTGACCAACTTGGATTTTCCTACATCAAAAGTTGCACTGTTTTGAGACCACATAGAGTTGATGTAAAGGAGCTTGATAGGAAGAAAAAGTAAAAATGCATGTGAAGCATCATTTTAAACACTCCTTGCCTTTGACAGATAATTGGTAGTTTTAAAACCCTAGAAAGTACCATCTTCATTTGTATTCTGATTGTTAGTCCATGTGCTTTCTCGTGACCCCGTTGGTTGGTTCTCTGACTAAGAATTGTAGTTGATATTATTAGTTGTAAATATGTATTCATATTGGTATTCAAGGTGCTTATGTTACTTGCTGCCTGTCTATGGATTGGCTCTTCGATATTGGAGCTGGGGTTTGTAACCTGATAACTGCACACACTGGATTGGCTTGTCTATCTATTGGTTCTGTTTTGGGTTTTTCTGGCTATGGAGCCATACATAGAAGCATCAGACTGAGAGGAGCAGCAGCCCTGTGCAACTTTCCAAGGTTCTACTTTGTGACTAAGCCTAGTAAAAGTTAAAACCATTGATTTCAACTTTCAGGCTTATGTATTCTTACAACAATCTTGTTCTTTGTTCATTCAGTTCTTGGGACGTGACAAAGAAGATGGTGTACGTCGCAGTGTTGTATCTGGGAAAAAGGTGAGGGATCTTAAATCTGTTCCATGCCACAATATTATCTTTAGATAAAACAAGCAGATTTTGGTAATTCGTCTATTATCTTTTTGCTTTTCTAGATATTGTTAAAGCTTGATAAATCAAAGGAGGACAAGTTGGCAGAAAACAACCGCAATGAGTTGCTGAAATTTTTGAATGCTAGTTACGATTGAGTTTGTGCGAGTTCAAATGGTAATTTGACTGGTTTTGGAGGAAACAGTAAACAGCCTCTGCAAAATGTATCAGCCGCGCTCGCCTTTAACATATCAAGTGATTTATTCAAGAGCAATCCATGACATGGTTAGTACATGTTTTCTGTTTGTTTTAAGCTTGAATGTGAAATACAAGTGACTGTACTAAAGAGTTAAAGCATCTTAAAGAGATCTTATATTGACTGTTTTTGGTTTGCATATTAGACACCATGGAGAATATTTATTTTGCTTAAAATACCAATCTAAATGTTCATTCTGTACCAGCAATTGTACATTTGAGTTAGAGAAGGTTAATCATGCTTATTATCTTGAATTAAGCTTTTCGCGGCTCATTCACCCTTGTTCGTGAGTTGTGACTTGAATCATCGACAACAAAAGATCATTTCGTCATGGGGCGTGCTCGTTATGATCATTTCACGAATTGCCAATTTTACAATCCTTTACCGGAACAGCGCACTTGTTAACTTTAACTGCATTCTCTAAGAAACTGATCATTTTGTGAATTCTACTGTATGCATCAAGAAGGTTTTCCAAACCTAATCATTTATGGGTTAAATGTTGTTCTTGAAGTTTGACTTTGACATGTACAGTAATGAACACCATCTAAGTAATCAGAGCGCGGGTCAGAGCGGGAACAAAAGTGGGAGCGGGAGCGTCGGAGCGGCTGATTAAAAAATGTTCTCAGTTAGAAAATACCTTCAGAACGAGAGCGTTGGAGCGTAGTTCGGAGCGGGAGCGCGAGGTTCTGGAGCGGGAGCGTCACCCCTATACCAAGGTTTCGGTTACTAAGAA
>MVGT01001142.1:114484-124617 GCA_002174775.1 Macleaya cordata
ATCATTTATAATGGGTTTTAAAAGTTATTATTTGACTAACCCTAATATGGGTCCCCTAAACAATGGATAACGTCTCTTATGAACTTTGATAGGGATGGGCATGGACTTTGAAGAAACCATTCTAGTGAGTAATATTGCTAGGTACACACCATAGGTCAACATCTACTTGCTATTTCGGCGAAGCAATCAACAAGAACAAGAAAAATGTATTTCCAAACAGTCTTTTCTTTTCTTTTTTCTACTTTAGCGCCTAACAATATTTTAGGCACGCCCTGATAGGCGCGTTAAAAAAACAAAAAATTAAAAATTAAAACACCGTGCATCAGGGAAAAAAAAAAACAAAGAAAACCTAAGGGTAAGAGGTTCTTTGACTCAATATTCACCTAGAAAAGACCCTTTGTGATATTTAAACCTAAATGACTTACCAATGTGAAGTCATGCCATTAACAACCATAGTTGTTGCAGGTAGATGAGAATGGACTGTGAAATTTTTCGAGAAATAAAAATGCTAGTTAGCACAGTTAGTAGTAATTGACAATTTAAATTCAAATTTAATTCTCGTAAGCATTGAGTTACTAAGTTAGATTTATGGTGATGGATTAACCAAGTGGAGGGACCCTCTTCGATCCATACGGGAACAACTTTTACAAAGTTGGGGTGGTGATTTCGGTGAAGGTTCAGTATTTGACTTTGTTTTAGAAATTTCAGTTGAACTTCTTATGGACTCCAAGATTGCCGAAGACACAGGTCTTTTAATGAAACAAACGTGTTTTTAGGGGGCTGCTTTTAATCTTTTATTATTTGCTGTTTGTGTTTTTTTTTTTTTTTTAATTAAGCAAATATTTTTATCACCTATTATATAAATGAAAGCGTGCTCAATCACCTCTTTTCAGGTAAAAACAAAAAAAAATAAAAAAATTAGGTTTAAAGTTTAAACAGCAAATAGATTAAAAAAAGGAGGACAATTATGTTTGAAGCTGTCTGAAAACAGAACAGAAGAGAACAGAAAACATGACGCAATAGAGATAACAAAGTGGGTTAGGGTTAGATATGGATGAAGACTTCTATGCTGCTCTATCCCTAAAATAATAAGTTCACTGTTTAAATCTGTGTGCTTACTTCCTGGAAACTATACTTGTGATTATTCGGTGATTGATGCTGACAGCAGTAGAAATTCTTTGGATTTTTTAATTCAACAGAAGTACGAAAATGATTCAAAACGCCTGGGCCCATGGGTATCTTCGACCCGGGTTCCATACTTAAAGATCCTGCTACTAAGCACTTTGGGTACTAAAAATAATCAATAAAGCTTTTTGGCCCACCCATGTTACAAAACAAATGCCAGATACTTATGTGGCAGGGTGGGACCTACCACTTTTCCCATCCTAAAAGTGTTATGAGGGAGTTTCCAACTTATGTGGCAGTGGGACCCACCATGCCACATAAGAATCTGGCATTTGATTTGTAATATGGTCGGGCCAAACAGCAGCGCTGAAAAATAATAGAGTGATGCCAGGGGAAAATATTTTTTGGACCGATGTTTTTAAAAAGTTTATGCCAGACGCTTATGTAGCAGAGTGGGATTCATCATTTTTTTCTCCCCGAAGTGTTTTGAAAGAGTTTGCAATTTATGTTACAATAGGATCCACCATGCCACATAGGTGTCAGGCATTGGTTTTGTAAAACAATCGGTCCAAAAAGCACTACTTAATTTTAAGGACCCTTAGAAAACATTCTGACAACTGTGGTGTGGTTCAAATGGAGATGCTCCAAGCATTGATTTTTGATAAAGATGAGTAGATCATCCTCATGAAAAATTGTAATCATTCTAAAAACTATTACTCGTCAATGTAAGTTCAACGTATCTAGCATTATTGAAAAGACCATTGATAAATTAACACAAGTTTTAACTAGATCAACCTAATAATGGTTATTAACATACAACTGATAATATAAAATATTTTATCGGTTATGTAAAATGAACAATACCATTACAAAGTGGTTTATCAATTTTATACAATCGAGATTTGCAGGTAATTGACAGATAATTCATATTAATTTAACAAAAAAATAAAACATGTTGATTTATTAGGGCAAGTGCCATGGGAACCTTTAAATTAGGGGTTTAGGGTAGGGGTTTGAGGGAGAGGGGGAAAAGCAAGTGCCATGGTACCACTATGCCATACGGCACAAAGTGTGCCGCACGGCACAGGCGCACCATAACATCCCTCTTCTTTTCTCCCTCTTCTTTTCTCCCTCTTCTTTTCTAACCTATTGTGGGGCTATGAAAATTAGGCACAATCTGTGCCTCATCCCTCAAACCCCTTACTCCCTCCCCAGATCTAGGACCGTGGGGAGGGGTTTGGATGTTTGGGGTGCCCATAGTTCTTGATCTATCCTCAAAAAATGCTTTTTTTGCATGTTTAAGGTGTCCATAACACTTGCCCTTAGCGACCTATTATTAAAAGAACATAAAATGACCAGTTGGTAGAGAGTCTAGTGACATGTACTCGGTTTCGTGTTGGGGGGAGTGGGGGAGGGTTCTATTCTACGGTCTTCAGAAGTGACGTTTATGTTCGTTTTTACGTCATCATTGTTCCTCTCTGTTTTTAACCAATCCCTAATTTAGGGAAAATTAGATACAACTTTTCTTCAAGATGAAGATTAATTAGATAGATATACCTGCAACTTCTGCAGCAAAGGCATGGGAATCCTTAAGTGAAACTGTTTCAGCTCTATGTAAAATTGACCTAACACCCTAAACTACATCACCCACCACCACCTTGATCGTTTGTGTCTGCTCCATCCTCCTGCAACCACCTACTTGTTTGTTTATATTGTTTTCTTGCAAGTTGGAAGCCATTGAAGCTAGCTACCAAATCAACCCAAAAATTAAAAATTAAAAATTAAAAAATTATATATATAAATCTTGGAAAGTATTTTAATATCATTTTTTTTATTCTTTTTATTTTAATTATATTAAAATTTTAATAACATAAAAAAACAAAACTATTTTGATTTCTTAGAAAAATTACAGGACAGGGGGCGTGGTGGCAGACGTAGTCTATAACAAAAGTCGTTAGTCTTGGGCCTCTTGGCAACTTCTAGGAAGTCGAGTGAGTCCAATAGTCTCCATACCCTTTGTTTCCTTGGATAGGCACCATTTTTTTTCCTTTTTCAAAATTCTTTTTTTTAAGATTTTTTTCATTTTTTTTTCGAAGAAGTAAGCTTGTTTTTTTTTATGTCATCAATTAGACTCCCATACACTAATTTTATAATCTGAAGTATTGTTTGGATTGCAAATCCAGAATTCCTGTAGCATTACTTTTCATCCACAACAAACTATACAGTTAAGTAGAATCTTCACACACTTCGAGTAAATTCAATGGAGTCCTCAAGATTCATATTTTTTAGGTTTGAAGATCTCTAGTGTAACCTTTCAATCCTTCAAATCATGCTCTATTAGTCTCTTGTAGTTTACTTTGAGGGTCTCTTAACCTTTCGAGTCCTTTTGACCTATCAACTCTTTATCATAATTTTAACTATAAATAAATTAGCAACAGTAACTGTCCAATCTTTTTTTTTTAAAATTTATTTTAATATAAACCCAATAGAACCTAATTTTCATCTTACATTAGGAAGTGAACACAAATGGTTAAAGAAAAGAATGAGCTCAAATGGTTGATTAAAACCCTATATCAAATTTCTACAAAAAAAAAAAAAATACCTAAATCAAATAATTAGTAAATAAATGACTGAAAACCTAAATCAAACCTCCATTGTTTCACTTTTATCATATCAGAAATTAAATCTTTTTTACAACTGGTTGATAGATAAAGTTGACAACATTCACCAATTTAAAAATTAAATAAATAAAATACTAAACTCTACATTTTTCTTCCGTTGATGATTTTACTATCTACATTCTACAATTTCTAACATTCCAGGTCAAAGGCGGGAAAATCATCCACAACCCGATGACCGCCACGTGTACTGACAAACAAATCTTATATCTCCACGTCTTCAAATATTAGCCGTCTTAGAGAGAGAAAGAGACTGTTTGACTCTACTTTCTCTCTCTCCTTTCTCTCTCTTGATTCGGAACTTCTTCTTCTCCTTTTTCAGGATCAATCTCTGCAACAGAACCACAAAAACTCAGAGAACTACTCATGGAAGCTTTCTTCTCTCTGCTTAAAATCCTCTTCAACGACAGAATCCGACTCCCCGGAGATCTTAACCCTTGACTTCCCGGTGACCCCTGAATTTCCTCTTCCAAACCCTTAAAACTTTCGTCTGTTCTTCGCACCTCAATCGCCAATGACGAGGTCGAATTTGAAGAACCAGAACTAGACCCAGACCCAGACCCAGAACCAGAACCAATATCAACTCCTTCATTCCTACACGATTCACACGGTCCACTAGAACTCGTCACGGGTTCCAACTCGGCATTATCAATGACGATTTCGATTGGAATTTCTAATCCTGGTTCAGAAATTTCGGGATTAACAGGGGATCTGCAAAGAGGGCAAGTGGAGTGAGAGTGGAACCACATGTCGATACACTCGATGTGAAAATTGTGATTACATTTAGGGAGGGTACGACCCTTTTCGTTCTCTTCAAATTCCGATAAGCACACGGCGCATTCTACCAAATCATCGTGGGTGGTGGAGGAATAGACGAATGTGGGTATTGATTTGAGGGTGGAGGAGTCGAGACCGCGAGAGACGACGAAGACGGTGTCGTTTGAAGGTGGGTTAGCGGTGAAAATGAAGTGGGTCCGGCGAGTTCTGTGGCGGCGGCGGTGGCGGAGGCGGCGATTGTTGTGGAGAGGACGGTTGCGGATTAGGAAACAACGGGCATAGATGTGGAAGCAAATGATGAGGAATACGACGGTGAAGAGGATCACGATTGCACTCAACATGATTTTACCACTCAGAGCATAGCCCTCTGGTTGTTGAACGTACCCACGAGGCCGAGGTTGAAATTTTGTGTTCTCGTCAGCCATGAAGGTCTTCTTCTTGTTCCTGATTGAGCTTGCTTTTAGAGAGAGAAAGAGAGAGTTGGTTAGAGAGAGAAAGAGAAAGTTGGTTTTGAGGAAAGAAGGAAATGGAGTTGGATGGTTTTTATTAGGGGATGGATATAAAGGAAGAGGAAGGTTCTTGGATTTCTCAAACAATACTTTTGCTAGGCCCCACCACCACTTGAGTCGTCTCTACTCTCTACTTTTATTTAACGCGGACCAAGTACTGCAGAGTTGAAATTTGAAAGGTGTTCAAAAAAAAAAGTTGAAATTTTAAAAAGCAAGCGCCGTGTAAACTTTTACTTGAACTAACACTTCTCTTGTTAACGTTTAATTTAATTTATTCTTACACTTCTTTTACACTATCTAATGAGAATAATTTAAGGGATGTGTTTAGTTTTTTATTTTCTTATAGATTTAAGCTTAATTTTTTATAAGATTAATAACTCAATATTAATGTGAATTGAACTTAGGTCTAAATTTTCTCACTATTAACTGAAAAAGTCAGCACATACAAAAGTTAATTTTTTATGAACCTGATAAATTAAAAAGTTAGGCGAAAATTAACGATAAAATAGATTCTGGTTCTCTGGTTCTATTTCCCTAATTCTTGGTCTGATTTTGATCCAAATTCAAAAGATTAAGAATCAGCTTTAAATATTTGGCTTTAGTTCCAGTTAGATATCAATTATGTGACTACCCCAATTGGCACTCTTGGCTATCATTCATTAGGATTCATTAGTGCCTTTTAATCCGGGGTACTAAAAGAGGCAATGGGTGCACTCAGTACTGTCCAAGACAAGCCACAAAAAGTTTTCTTATTCTTACACAACTTTTATGCTTCTTTCTGAAAATGGTGGAGGAATGTTGGTAGGGGTAGCTGGGCCTGGGCCAAGACACCTATATAACATATGTAAGGGCCAAATCTAAATTAACTGAGTTAGGCCTCATTCTCAAAAGTCTTAAGTTTGAAGCCCTACCCTTTTCACAAGTGGAAATTGAATTCGGTTGCCCGCCTACCTAAATCCGGAGCTTGCCACCAAATTTTTGTGCCGGCTAATATAATTTCTCTTTTCACATGATAGATGCAATGTCAGGTAGTTCGATTTAATTAGTCTGAATTGCTTTTGTGAAAAAAAAAAATACTAAAAAAAAAAGATCTAAAATTTTCAAAAGAAATCTCGAATTTCAGGTGGAGAAAAACTAAAAATTTATAGCAAACTAGGCCCAGGAAACACGCCTAATTACACTTGTAAATACTTGCATCGATTCATTTTTAGTCGATTACATATGTCTTTACGTGCTCAAAAAAAAAAAATATTTTCAGTACAAATTTTACATGACTCATCCACCTCATTTTTAAACTACATAGTCTACTTATAGTATGTTTGGACAAGGGATGTGGGGGAGGGATTTTGTGGGGACTACGGATTTGATGGAAAAATCATGTTATATTTTTTCTCAAAATCTCTAGTCGATCCCCACAAAATCCCTTTCTAAAATCTCTTGTCCAAACAGACTATTATATTATTTTACATTTTGGTAACACTTGTCTTATAGTAATATCTTTCTAATGTGTGCATCTTTTTAATACAAACTTAAATACATGTGCGTAAAGAACAAGTCGAACGGAAGAGACTCCAAATGCAAAGCACCTAAATGAAGATGGTGAATATTAATTAATAAAACTCTTCACTGCATGCAGATCAGATGTGAGGTTGGGGTGAAATTTCAAAGAAGTTTCTCATCATCAACTATTACTTTGTGAGCCGTTGGTACGTCCTTTAGCAGTTTTGCATTGTAGTAGTTTTCAAAATTGGAAAGGGAAGTAGCAGGTGATTGACTTATTGACCGGGTGTTTACCTACTAGGTTAGTTGATGGATAGATAACCTGGAAATCAGAAGTAGTGTTGACGGTCCTTGAGAGAAGCAAACCTATTTGATGTTGACGGTCCTTGACCTAGCTAGCTAGGTTTATTGTCGTCTCGTACGTACGTAATCCTTTCTCTCCCTCTCTAAAGAATTCTAAATGCTTTCGTCCAAATTAATTACCAACAAATCCATCACTTCTTGGAGTAGATAGTCATCTTTCATTACTTTTTGTTATTTGATTTCATTCCCTCCCTCCCAATTTCATCTTCCAAAAATTGATGGTTAATAAATCTATTTTTTTTTGTAAGCTCTAATTTTTTTTTCGCTTTTTCTTTTGTTTTTTAAATTAATGACTACAAATATTAACACTTTATTTCAGCAAATTCATTTAGAGGATCATTATATACATCAACAATCCAAGTAAATACAATAATATTTTAGACTGCAAATTTTCGCAAAATTTTTTCAAATACCAAACACAGCCTGAAATTGATGGTTAATGAACCCAATTCTTTTTGTAATCTCTCTTCTTCTTTTCTTTTACTTTTTTTTTACCCTTTTCCTTTTTGTTTTTTGATTTATGACTTGGAGCATCCACAATCTTAGGTACTTATTTTAATTGTTTAAAAGTTAAAAATATAAAATAAATTATAAATCCACAAACAAACCCACATTCTTTCGTTGTCTAAATATAAAAAAAGTAATTTTTAAATAGAAAAATAATTGGAGGATATTCAAGTTTAAAACAATAAAATAAAAATAGTTCTTTTAACCAGGAGAGTTAGCCTCGCATTGGGCGGACTCTCAAAGCTAGACTAACTCTGAGAGTGTGCCCCACAACTAAGCTAACTTTGAGACTCTGTCCCATCTATTTTTTAAAATTCTTTTAGATGTTGTCCATTTTTAAACAACTCTCTCTTCTCTTATTCTAATATACATTTTTAGACAATGTAATATGACTTGATTTTTAGTCAATATTGATAAATATATAGCTAAAATTGTGGATGGTATATATCAACTAATTAAATGTATTCTAGGTTAAGTTCGTCATTTAAAAATATAATAAAATGCTAAGGTATTTTATATTATAATTCTTTTATGTTTTGTACTTTAGTTATTAAACTAAATTGCTATAACCTCACTCAGAATAATCCACGAAATTAATCAAACACACTCTAAAATGGGTAGACTTTTGATTAAGAGGGAAAAAAAAATGGTTGTCTATTCCAATAAAGGAGTTAAGACTTAGGGTTTCTGGGTTTCTTTTTTTTTTTTTGCTAACTTTATTATTGTTATTATTTTTTCAAATTCTCTTCTAGTTACAATTTTATGGATGACACTGCTTTTTGGACCAACGCCCAGCCCAATTTTTGGCCCAACGGCAATTGACCAATGCCTTAGAAGGTGTTTGGCAACACAATAATAAGTAACTTTTCTACTTATATAAGTTAAAAAGTAGAAAAATATATATGGAATGCAAAAATAAAATGACTTATATAAGTAGAAAATTTTCTTTTATCCAAAGCAAAAAGAAATTATTTTTGACTTATGAGAAGTTACTTTTACCTCGAGTCACGTATTAAATTTGTATTTTTCTCTCTTAAAGAATTAATGGTCTCCAAGAAATTACTAATTTATTTAATTATAAGTTAGTACTTTGCTATACAAACTGCTCCAAACTTTTAACTTCTCAAAAGTAGAAGTGATTATATGAGAAGCATAAGCACTTTGACTTATGATTGTCAAACACCTTCGTAAAATCACGATGGACGTCTAAACACGCCTTTTGGATAGAAAGATCAAATGAGTCCCACCAAGACACGAAATCGAGTTTTGTGTTGGTTCAAAAAAAATTTCCTTTATGGAAGATTATCAAAGTATGATAATCCATCTCCATCTGGTTCACAGTGTTAGTAGCTTAAATTCATGTTACTTTCAAAAACAAGATAAGCTTGCACCTGCTCGCACTTATTTTATTTTTTTTCCACTCTTTCTTGTAAAGATAAGAGGATCTTATTGCTCTTTGAGGAGAACAAAAACTTTGGATAACTAAATATCAAGATAGAAGATTGTGATGAGAAGAATGAACTTTATTTTTGCCATGGAATTTGATAGCAAGCAATACGACCCATATTTCCTAGTGTAAACGTGAAGAGAAATGTGGGGGTCCACATGGAAAGATTGGGTATTCGAAGTACATTTTTTTTTGCTTTGCTTAGTTTTGTTAGTGGAGAGAATCAGAATAATAATACCTTTCAAGTTTCTAACAAAAGAAATTGAACGGTCCCTTGGAATCGTTACAGGGGCAAGTACTGTTGTTATAACAAGTACATAAGTCCTTGGCCTTATCAATTCAAAAAGAAAGTCATTTACTCGTATATATGCCTTGGCCTTTTGGGACATGTAATGATATATATTGAATTATAGTATACTTCAGTCTCCTTCATGTAGTGGAGGTTCATGCATATTCGTTCTATTAAGTCTGTAGGCATCCAACTCAAAACTAATTGGCAATAAATAGTGTGACCCATGATCATTATATATTGGGTTTGCTAAGCTCTCATATCCCATGTGGGACTATTCTCATCACGCCCCCTCACGTGTGGGGTTCTTTTGCGCCTAACACGTGGAACTCTTTTTGGGTGGCGGGGAGCACGTGTGACCCAGGATCATTATATATTGGGTTTGCTAGGTTCTCATATCACATGTGGGACTATTCTCATCACGTTCCACGTGTTCTTTATATTTGGTGTCTGTCAAATAACCATATGTGTTAGAGAATTATTAGCAAAATTTTTAAAAGTGAAATTCTATTTGTACCCCACTTTTTTATTTACTAATACATCATTTATGCCCATCGATCTAAAAAGATCTTATGAAGATAATCATAAAGTTGAAAAAAAAAGAGTTGTGTTGTTTGGACATACCAAGTTACAAAAGTTGTGCCTGATGCTTATGTGGCATGGTTGATCCCACCGCCATGTAAGTTAGAAACCTCTTCAAAAAACTTTTGGGAGAAAAAAGTGGTGGGTCATATCCTGCCACATAAGCGTCTGGCACCACTTTTATAAAACTATCCATCCAAAAATAATTTCTGAAAAAAAAAATGATGAGGAGATCTCCGGGCGACCCAACAAAAGGTGCGAGTAGAATATGTCAAAATAAAGTGGGTAGAATATGCATTTACTTGGTAGAAAGGCAACATTGTCAGGAAACTCAATATGTATTAAGTTTATGAACA
>MVGT01001142.1:124701-158599 GCA_002174775.1 Macleaya cordata
ATTAATCACCATTGCCTTGTTCAACATCATTATAATATATTAACAAGCATCCACCATGTCCAACAAAATAAAATGAACATTATATCCAACAATGTTATTTTCTCTGAAAGCAATAAATATTATTTATTGTCAACTACCTTTTATTTAATATTTAAAATACTTAGAATTTAAATTTTAATAATTCTCAAAGCCTATAACACAACTTACATTAGGACGTGCCACCAAGCCATACTAAGAAGTTGACTCAAAGAAGTGAGAACCCTAATGTATATGGGGTATGAATAAAATAGCATCTCTTTTAAAGTATTCGCTAGTTGATATATATTTTTTTTTAATAAAAAGGGTATGAATATATTTTTCACCAACTTAATTTTGTTATAATTCACCCTATTTTTCACGTATCGCCGACACTTGATCATCCAGATAATCAATCAAATGATCAGGAACTTGTTGATTGAGAAACACAAATTGATAAAAAGATTTAAAACCCTCTGTAAGATTGTAAATGGGCATAACTACAAGGACACTAGATTTTGGCACCAAAGATTACATCTGCTTACTTTATTGATTGGAAACCAATCATAACAGTTGCTGAAAAAATATTAATTCTATTTCAACTCCTCATACATACCACTTTTAGAAAAGCAGACGAAATATTCTGGTGTTAAATTTTGGTGTTATTCTAGCAAAACTCATTGTAAATAGCTACTGAAACGAAACGCAGTGGCAAAGCTTGAATTTCACTTTAATGAGAGCACTTGTCAATTCACCATAATTAGAATTCAGAAAATGCTAAACTTACTGCATTTTTCTGCTAAAACCTTACTGTCTAGTCATCCCACAGTTCTCAAATAATCTCATGCCCCTCGTGATTTGCAGTAACATGAGAAAAGTATGAAAAAGAATTTTAAGGTTGTGCCATCTTTCCTAGGGTAAGACTGTTGAATGGTACGTACTTAACATGTGATTGTATGAATCGATAATGGTACACTGACACATATCACTTTAAGATAGACGGAGAATATTTGAAAAATAGTACCATCGAATTAGCTTTGNGGAGACTAATCACCAATTGATTCCGTAAGCACCAGTAGCGGGGTGAATATTGTCTTAAGGACATTGAATTTAATTCAAGCCTCGATCTTCTTTGCTTTTTACTTTATATATTTTAATGTTTGAGGTTTTGCAGATTTCTTCTTCGTTCAAGTTAGAGATTTTGATACAGTGGAAACAACAATTTTGTCATAATTCACCCTATTTTTTACGTATCCCGACACTTGATCATCCAGATAATCAATCAAATGATCATGAACTTGTTGATTGAGAAACTCAAATTGATAAAAAGATTTAAAACCCTCTGTAAAATTGTAAATGGGCATGACTACAAGGACACCAGATTTTGGCATCAAAGATTACATCTGCTTACTTTATTGATTGGAAACCAATCATAACAGTTGCTGAAAAAATATTACTTCTATTTCAACCCCTCATACATACCACTTTTAAAAAGCAGATGTAATATTCTGGTGTCAAATTTTGGTGTTATTCTAGCAAAACTCATTGTAAATAGCTACTGAAATGAAACGCAATGGCAAAGCTTGAATTTCACTTTAATGAGAGCACTTGTCAATTCACCATAATTAGAATTTGAAAAATGCTAAACTTACTACATTTTTCTGCTAAAACCTTACTGTCTAGTCATCCCACAGTTCTCGAATAATCTCATACCCCTCGTAATTTGCAGTAACATGAGAAAAGTATGAAAGAGAATTTTAAGGTTGTGCCATCTTTCCGAGGGTAAGACTGTTGAATGGTACGTACTTCACATGTGATTGTATGAATCGATAATGGTACACTGACACATATCACTTTAAGATAGACGGAGAATATTTGAAAAATAGTACCATCGAATTAGCTTTGGTAAGTTATAAAAATAATTTTTGGACAGATGATTTTACAAAAGTGGTGCCAGATGCTAATGTGGCAAGGTAAGACCCACCACTTTTTTCCTCCCAAAAGTGTTTTAAAAGAGTTTCTAACTTACATGGCAGTGGAATCGACCATGCCACATAACATCGAGCACAACTTTTGTAATTTGGTCGGTCCAAAGAACAGTACTGTGTAACAGTTTAAGTTGATCACTATCCTTGTAGGAATGGAAAGACCATGGTTGGCTTGGAAATTGGGATGAGGATCACTAGTTGGGGGGACATTTGTTCTTTTTCTTTGAGCGACCGAATGCTTAGCCGTAGGATATATGTTTGTTATACCGTATCGAATGATGCACGACGTGAGATCCTGCCACCAAGGACTGAACAATAAAAGTGAGCACCTGAGTTTCTGAACTGGGAGTGGGACTCCTTTTTTAAAGAAACCCTAGAAAAGAATACAAAATAAAGTTATCTTGTTTTGAGTTGAAAAGAAGAAATTTGGATTCTGTCGTGCGTGCAAGTTGCAATCCTCGCCCCTTGCCATACGGCACAAGACGTCTCCCTTCCCAACTATCCCATGGATGGCTCATGCCATGTTCTTGCTGATCCGGAATTGTAGTGGGTACGGTTTTGTTAGTCACATTGCGTGGTAGCTTGTAGTAGATGCCACCTAGCACCTACATTGGCCCATCATTAAATCAATTCGACTTAGATTTTCTGCTATTTTGTTCATCTTCTTTTTAAGATGATGTATATTTATTCTCGGATCTAACAACTAAAAGTTATATTTTTTAAGAGATTATAAGTTTGACTTTACAACTTTTAATTGTTGGATTAGAGAAGAAATGTACACCACCTTAAAAATAAAGTGGACAAAATAGGACTTAGATTTACCGAAAAAAAAATTATGCTACTTGATTTCTTATGTTTAGAAAAGCTGCCCATGGGACCTTATTGTGCACACCGTTGTGATTCACATCATTAATATAAATTTATGCACTTCTAAAATTTTCGATTGGTTGGTAGCCAATAAATCAAGGGAAAGAAAATACATTGCACCATTTTTAACTATTTTCATGCAGCCACTTGAAATTTGATGTAAATATTTGCTTCCACATCTTCATGCGGAGGCGGAGCACTTGTAAGTTGCAAATGGACAACCTATCAGAAAGGGTAATGTAAGAGCTACAATAACTCTTACACACAATGTGCATTCATAGTGGGCTTTTGTCAATTTTAAACGGGCGCAATTTAAAAGGTTGTGTGGAATTCACACCATCCACCATCGGATTAATCTTATGGTACATATTGTTGTAGTAACTGTTGTACGTTTAGCATTATTCTATCTGAAAAATAAGCCAAACAAGGCCTAATTCATAAAATGGGCTATGGGTGAATCAGTTGACCTTAAAAAGGTCTAATAGTGATTGGGGCAGGCCTCACCTTGTATTGGTACCTTGATTATCAGATAACAAATGGGCCGTCTAATGTGACCCACTACCCTACTTTATGTCGAACTTTAGGTAATACTGGAAACCTACAAATAAGGTGGTGTTTGTTTTTTTGGTAGGCATTAAGGCATCTTCCATTCTTTCATTATTTCCTAACTGTTTCTTATTTGCTGATGATTCGACGATGATGAAGAAGAAGCATAGTAGTAATGATCATTAATTGATGAATCATCTGCGGGTATGATATCAAATTGCTTGAATTCTCTTCTGATGATGATGATTTCATTTTTCTCTTCTTCTGGTGCTGCTTTTGTTTCTGCTCTGACTCCTCCTACTCTTATCTCGATCATCTCTTGATCTTCCATCTTAATTGGGTTAGTTAATTATTGAATATTGAATATTGGTTCACGATCTTTAATTCCAAATCCTAGTGCACTGTACCAATGGTTGTGGCAGTGGTGGAAGTGATGATCATGGTGGTCGTTGGTGGTAGTGGAAGGATTTTAAGCAAGAATGGAGGTCACATTTGGCTACCACCAATCAAAAGTGGATGTGAAAATAACAACACTCTAAGGAATCAACAATTTGGTATTCAAAATCCTAACTGGATAACCCTTAACCATCTACAAGGCTAAAAGTTAAGACAATCACAAGGCACAACCGCACAACAAAGTGTTCTGTTATGGTGTGGGACCCATCACATGGAGAAACCAACTCTATTGTTGTATAGCCACGTGTTCGACCGTTGAGATCCTATCCTGTAGTAGTAATTAATTGATACAATTAGGGGTATCATTGGAATTCGAGCAAGCAAAACATTTTAACTTTTTCTTAGGGTTTCCGTTGCTAGACGCCTAGGCTTCCCCCGTGCTGCTGCCGTGAGCCTTTCATTAGTAGTTAACACGCGCTTTTATTACAAACAAACAGTGCAGTACTAAAGTTTACTTTCCCCAACTCCCTCCCTCTCTCTCTCTCATTCTTCAGGTTTCTCCGCCTCTGCTTCTGCAACCTGCAACAAAAAGAGGTGAGAGAAATAAGGACCGAAATGACGACCAAATCCCCAGTTTTTCCGATCCCTCAACAGCCTCAGCACTTCAGCGACTATGGATTCGACCCACAGATGGATTACTTACAGGTCTCACTCTCATTCTCCATTATTTATTTCATTCGTTTTCTCTTTCTCTGTCTTGCTCTGTTTTGATGCCCTGTTTTTTTTTTTTTTTTAAGGTTTTAGAAGAAGCTCGAAAGCACAAAAGAGAATCATCATCATCAAGATCTATAGAAGCTCTGCATTTCAAATTACAGAAACCCATTTCAAAAGACGATTCAAAGAAGAAGAAGAACAAATGGTGGAGAAACGCTCTGAAGTTCTGTAAACGGAAGTGGATCCAAAATGTTAACCTAGATGGAGTTGAAAACGATGGTACCCACATTAAAAATCGAGCTAATTACAGAGGAGCGATATCTGGGCCAGTTTACATTACTGAAAGTAGAAGTGGGTCGAGCACACCTTGCCGGACTAGTAGTCGGCCGACGTCTGGACCACTCACATGGACATTAACACCGACCAGGAAAGGAGAAAATGAGATTCCGTATTTGAACCTCAGAGAGCTTAATCTGGATCAACAACAAGAACACCATCGGATCTCTACTAACGCCATGCCAATCTACTTGGTTACTTAATTAGCTTTTAAATTTTTTTTTTCATCCTTTTTAGTAGCTTTTTAGATCTTTTTGTAATGGTGGGTGACTTTTGTTTTTGTCCATCTTTCTAGGGTTTATCCCTTTTTCTGCAAAAGATGTTTGATTTGGGAGTAAATTGGGGGAAGGTGGTCGAGTCCCTTTTTTTTTTTGTGTGGGGTTCTTATTACCGTTTGGTTTTCTGCAACTCAACTTGTTGTGTATGACTTTGGTCAAGCTTGATAATGGAAAATATTATTAGTTAAATTTCAGTTGTTGCTTGATTGTGAGAGGTGATTGATATTACAAGTGGTCTAAATTCCCACATATTATTAGTGGGTCATTTTTGTAACTGAGTTTAATTAATTGCACAGCTTCATGATCAATATTAGTTGAAGATGAATGGCTTATTAAGCTTACATTAATGATTCATTATTGTTATCTAAATAACTATAGGAAATCAGACCAAATCATAGTTGGTACAAGTATGACTCCGAACCAATATTATTATTTATGATGATTCGATTTTATTTTTTTAGTGAGAATAGATCTCATGCGCAATAAGAAACTAATAAAATTTTGTCCATTTTAGGTTTTAGGAGCATCTTGTTCCATGGTTTTATTTGTCCATATCAGGTGTGGAACCGGCAGCTGATCTTGTTAGATCATCTGCACTAGATCAGCTGCCTGAAATTTCTTAATTTCATAATAAAAAATTTGAGCGCGCGTTTGATTGGCCGAAATTGCATAAGGTTAAGATTTATAGTCAACGTATATTGAGATGGTACTGCTAGAGCCATAGCAAGTTCTACGAACCTACAACAAAGTGCATTCAAGATGTCTTTTTATTATTATTAAATTGAGCTTAAATTGCGATGGTGTATGAAAATCATACATTCACTGTAGGATGCATTTTGATGTAACCTACTATAAATTTAGCATTTTTCCTTTATTAAATGGAGTGTAGTCGAGTAAAATGAATTGGATGGAAATGTGGGTAAAGTGGTAAACCCTACAAGCAAGTTCCAAAATTCTCTCCTTCAACTCAACTCCCCTCCATTTCCACCCTGAACGTGCTAGTTCTAAAACAAGAATCTAAATCCCATAAGCGGATAGAATTCATACATTAGCAAGGAGATTAGATTTGTACATAAACAAATGCTCGGTGACCTAAACTAATCCACGGAGCCCTGTGGAGGAATCGGCCGTCTAAGAATCCCCCCAATGACCTTGAAGGGATTCAAACTGGTAACTGATGAGGAGCAAATCCACGATCGAACTAGTTGAGCAACCCCTCAACGTTGTCACCTGATGACCATAACATTCATTTTCATATTGCCTCCAAATCATCAAAGCAATCATGTCTGTCTATGAAATGTCATTGAAATGCCAACTGTGTGCAAGTGATAAAATGAGTAATGGCTACGAAATGTGAGGGACCCAATCAACATTCAAACTTATTGGAAGGTCAATTTCAGACTATACTACAAAACAACATACGGCCGTTATTTATTCTGAGCCCATTATGAAAGGGAAATCATACATTTACTTGATTCACATCCCACATGCAATCTGGGTCCACACAACACAACCCACTTTGAAAATAACACCCAAAAGATAGCCCAATTTATTTTGGTTGGGCTTCTTCTTTGGGAACCTATGATATATGGGTCATACATAATCGGACAAAGTACTCTTGAATTAAGATAGTTTGGCCCACCCACATTTAAATATGTTGTAGACTTGTAGTACTGCACCGCTAAGAATTTAATGGATGTTTGACCTGCTTTGCTGACTAGTCTCTAGAGTCTAGACTCTAGACTGCATCCAGCTTGGTCAGGTTTCAACTTAAAAACTGGTTCCCGTACTGAAATGAGACAACCCAGAACTGGAATAAATTACATCAGTTAAATGGGTTAGGGCAATTCTAGTAGGATCCCTTACCCTCATTCTGAAGATGGAAGCAAAACTAGTGGTATCCCTACACCATCAGATCCATTAGTTGTCTATTTGGACAAAGAATTTTAGGGAGGGATTTTGTAGGGACTAGGAATTTTGAGGAAAAATATAACATGATTTTTCCACCAAATCTCTGGTGCCAACAAAATCCCTCCCCCAAATCCCTTGTCCAAACAGACTATAAACTTTTCATTAATTAAGGTATTGTAAAGGGAGCGAAAGAAAGAGTGCCGTGCGTTGGAAATAACGTAGTTGATACATGAACGATGGCTTGACCATCGTGGATATGGTCTAACTAATGTCATTCCTCACCTTGACTCGTTTTAAAGGATTTTCACCATCTTTTTCACTATTCAAACTCCATCCTTAAACCCGTGACTTGTTTTAAAGGATTTTCACTATTTTTCCCGTTATTCAAACTCCATCCTTAAATCCAGGGATCCAAAGTTTAAGGGAATAGAATTTAGGGGTGCCCACTAAACTTGTCTTTACCGATACCCACTCCAGCTCCTATCAAACATAGACACATCACATCCATGGTCGAAGAAAACTTCTCCCATAGGTGGGTTAGGCTTGTCAATAGTGCTGTTTGGACTGACTGTTTTACAAAAATAATACCCGGCAGTTATATGGCATGGTCGATTCCACTACCACATAAGTTCAAAACTCCCTCAAAAAACTTTCAAGAGGGGAAAAGTGATGGATTCCATCCTACCACATAAACGTTTGGCATGGATTTTGTAAAAAGGTCAATCCAAAAATTATTTGTATAAGTGGAAAGGCTTGGTAAGTTAGATCAGACACATTGCCTTCGTGTTATTGGAGAAGCTATGTTGTTGTGGTCGCTGCTTAAACAGACACGTCACTTTTACAATACAAAAATGGCTATGTCCACTCTATGAAGATTTGCTTTCGTTATGATCTATCTAAACATCAATATCATCTCAAATGCACAACCATTAAACTGACAGAAGGCTCATCATGTACCATTATTGATAAAAACCTAATTGTGTAATCTTATAGCCTGTTTGGACAAGGGATTTGATGGAGGATTTTGTGGGGACCAGGGATTTGGTGCAAAAATTATTTTATATTTTTTCTCAAAATCTCTCGTCCCACAAAATCCCTGACTAAAATCCCTTGTCCAAACAGAGTATTAAATCAAATAATAATTGCAAATCTTCATTGTGGCTCCCGCTCCTCAATTTAACATTGCACGATGCATAGAACGTGCACCATATCTCATTGTATGGGTCCTCCATATCCCACTGGCCCCCCACCATGTGTTTTGTCTTTTGTAAACTGTATCTTTTATGGGACCTATATATGGGCTTTTGCATCCCACGAAGGAGACCTCATTCATAGATTGATGAAATCCAATAACTTTTTTTTTTTTTAAAAAATAATCTTAAAACTAGAAAGACCCTAAAATCTAGTCCGCCATTGAAGGTACGATTTCTGTTTGGTTTTTTTTTTTTTTTTTGGGAAATAGTATATACTTTCATATTATTTCAACCAAAACCCCACTTTAATTGTGGGTCGCTCATTTCATTATAAAAAATAAAATAATGATCATAGTTTACAATAAATTTTAGGTAGGGATTTTGTGGTTCACTTATTTTATTATAAATAATAAAATAATGATCATAATTTACAAGAGATTTTAGGGAGGGATTTTGTGGGGACTAAGAATTTTGAGGAAAAATATAACATGATTTTTCCACCAAATCTCTGGTCTCCACAAAATCCTTCTCTCAAATCCCTTGTCCACTATTAGAAAACTTTGGAAAAAATTAAATTAAATTGGAAAGAAATCTAAATCTTCAATAAATTGCAAAATAAGAAATCTAAAAAATTTTAAATTACCATTTGTGGACTAGATCATAACATTATATATAGACGAACCCTAACCCTAGCATGTTTACTAAACGTTAAATTTATCAAAAAAATGGCTATTGGGAACCAATTCGTTTTCTTAGTATATTCATCTCTCACTCTTGCTTTTATCTTCTTCTTGCATGGGGCAACGGCGCGACCTATGGTGGCGACCCACATCGACATTGAGAAAGATGATGATTTGATTAAAAAAACTTGCAAGAAAACTGACTACTACGATCTATGCGTCTCATCTCTAAAATCAGATGCTCGAAGCTCGACGAAGACCGCGGATCTCAATGACTTTGTTATGATCTTTATTGACTTAGCAATGTCTAATGCATCCGAAACATATGGTTTTCTCAATAAACTTATTGACAACACAACTGATTATGCATTACAACTCGCTATTAGGGATTGTACTGTTTTTTATGATAAAGGATACCAGATCCTGAGAAACGCTCAACTCATAACGAATTATGAAGTTTTATATAATGAGGTTGGCCGAGCCAAAGATGAAGCAGCCGTGTCCTGCGAAAACATTTTTCACAGTGGGGCTAAGGACGACCATCGTAAGACTCCGATGGTCGTGACGAAGAGGAATGAGCTTTTCGAACATCTGTGTCTCATCAACCAGTCCATCATTAATCTCCTACGTAGTTCATCTTAAGCTAATTAAGTAATTAGCTGTTCACTTAACCTAAAAATAAGAACTAACTAATTTTAGTTCTAGCTCCCTCTTATGTGTTCTTTTCTTTAGTCAAAATTTTATTTCTTGACAGTATGTGACCGAATCGTCTTGTCTTTTTCTTTAATTTTTTTTTTACGTTCTAAATTTCTTGATTGGAAATTAAATTTGAATTTAAATGGCACATGTATATTTACTTATATTTGTACGTGTCCTTTATGGTGGATTTTATCTTTTACATTAAGTGTGTTTTGTAAATTAGGTTTATATTAAAGAAAAGCACGCAAAATTAATGGTCACATACCACTTAATCTATGTTATTCTCACAAAAACTCAATTCTCATATTTATCTCTACTAGACTCCAACAAACAAGTGTAAGTTGAGGGTAAGAAAAAAATCATAAAATTAATAGAAGTGAAATATGTAAAAAATTTAATACAGACCATGCGCGAAAGAGATAGTCTCAAATGGCTCGAAGAAACTACAGAGTTGCTGAACACTCCTTCTCCCCTCCTCACAATATAGATTATTCTCATAAAAATCAGTCTATTCTAAATTACTATCATCTTTATATTGAATAATAATTGGTTTGAATCTATGTGACCCAAGAAAAAGAACATGAGACATGCAAAATGAAACAAGGGATTTGTTCACGTGTTTTGTACGGTGGGATTATATTAAAGAATTGCACGAATTAAATGGGCATTTTTGGTAACTTTTGAAAGAAAATCCTACTTCAATCCAAGGTGAATCACCAATAAATGTTGTCATGAACCTCCAACCTTGGGCTCAAAAGTAAGTGGGCCGTGGGCCTGTTGGTGGGCATAAACTACCTGCGAGAAAGGTACTTAAATACATCCATCAACATCATGACGTCCACGTGGCGAAGTCTCTTCCTCCCAACGAACAAAAATTAAATGTGGTCACAGATTGAATTTATTCAATATTCAAAACCAATCAGCATAGTTATCCTCGTTTAACACGTGGCACACTAGAGTGTATGTTTGGTTCTGTAGCAATCAAACTCCCTGTAGCAGAAGGTCTCACAAGTCTCAAATGTACTGTTCATCAAGTCTAGTCTCCGCAATTTTTTTTTATATTTTTTTTATGTTAAAGTAGATAGTAGAAAATCTTATCCCTTTATAGTTCGTTTGGACAAGTGATTTAGGGGAGGGATTTTGTGGAGACCAGGGATTTAGTTGAAAAATTATATTATTTTTCCTCAAAATCCCTATTAATTTCTTTTCACAAAATCCCTCCCTAAAATCTCTTGTCCAATCACACTATTAATTTCTTTCAATTTTTAAAAGTCAGCACCTCATAAAGACACGGATCCATTTCTTCCATTTAATTTTCTCTGTCATTTCATGACAATAATCACTCATATGCATTTAATCCAACCATCTCTCTCACTGTCTTTTCAGTCTTTAAAAACCCTAGAATTTTCAATCACAGATTCACACCTTCAAATCAAACAAACAAGCAAACAGAGTAAAGCTTCAAATTATACAAGTCTAGAGAGAGAGAGAGAGAGAGAGAGAGAGAGAGAGAGAGAGAGAGAGAGAGAGAGCTCTAGAGGTGATGGAGGGGATACAGCATAGAATGGTAGAGGTGAATGGAATAAACATGCACGTTGCAGAGAAAGGGGAAGGTCCTGTTGTGTTGTTCCTTCACGGATTCCCTGAGCTTTGGTATTCATGGCGCCACCAAATAGTCGCACTTGCAGCTCGCGGTTACAGAGCGGTGGCTCCTGATCTGCGCGGTTACGGTGACACCGACGCACCCACTTCCATCAACAGCTACACTTATTGTCACATAGTTGGAGATATCATTGCTCTCATCAACACCCTTGGTGTCGAACAGGTGTGAAAATTAATTAATTAAGAAACCCCCATTAAACACAAACAGCAACGGTTTTTTGTACATAAACAGCAACACCTTTTTTTTTCTTTTTTTTTTTGAGTCTTATTAATTTGATTTATTTGTTAATTTGTGTGGGTGTAGGTGTTTCTGGTGGGACATGATTGGGGTGCGATTATAGCTTGGTATTTGTGCTTGTTTAGACCGGACAGAGTTAAGGCTCTGGTGAACCTGAGCGTCGCCTTTAATCCAAGACACCCATCCAAGAAACCCATTGAGAGGCTCCGAACATACTTTGGTGATAACTACTATATTTGCAGATTCCAGGTATGTTAATTCTAGGGTTTTGGTTAGTTTTTGTTTTTCTTTCAATCCATAATTTAATACCTGTAGAAGATGCTCTATTTTAGCTACTAATTTTGCATCAAATTGTCCTCATTTTGAAGGACTAGATCTGATTGTGAGTTATTTAGTTCCGGTTCTAGGAGCTAGTTAATTAGGTATCCAAATAGCTTACTAGGGATCATAAATGAACTGACAGGACCTCAACGTAGTAATTGAGTTTGGTGATGCTCAGAATGGAATGGTATCTGAACAAAATGTATCCTGATTCTAGAATCTAGATAGACCCACCAATTTTTAGGAAGAGGAGTTACTGATTTTTCTGTACCTTCTCTCCGTCGTCCCGTTAGGAACTGTATTTGTTTTTTGAGGACCATCATGTACTCTGCCTAGATCAACCACTCAATGAATGTTTGCTAGAAAACTTGTATTACTAATGGCTTATATATTTACCCATGTGATGTGACTACAGCTCTTGGGTGGTCTATTTGTTAAACCCTCAGTACTCGTGCTGATTTCCTCGTGTAGGACCCACATAGAGACATTATAATGGCTTATATTTGGTGAGGAAGTTTTACTCATCCTATATATTATTTTTACTAAAATCAACCCATGCTTTTATTGAGGCTCCCTTTTTGGTTCGAGATATGCTCAAAATTTGGGCTTAAGCCCAAGTTTGAACCTTCTCCTCAACCCTATGTTTTTTCTAGGGGGACTCTCTTCACTAAACACACCCCATCAACAAAAATAACTACACCCCACCACCATTACTCCTACCACAAGTAGAACCACCACCTCTAGCACCACACCAGCTCCACCTCCATCACTATCATCTTCCCTCTCTTATTCTTAATTCTCTCTCTCTCTCTCTCTCTCTCTCTCTCTCTCTCTCTCTCCATATCTTCATTTCCCTCCCTTCTTTCTCTGTCTAAAACTTAAAAATCAGATCTAACTACTATAAAGATGATGAAGACGATGGTAAAAATTTGACAACACAGAGTTGAAAAATCAAAAAATTTTCGACAGGTTTCTGTCGAAAAATCAAACAAATTTCGACAGATTCCGGTTTAAAGATCAAAATATTTTTAACAGTTTCATGTTGAAACTAAAATCAACAACGACTTGTCGAAATGTATTTTCTTTTTCGACAGAAACCTGTTGAATTTTCGACTCTGTATTGTTGAATTTCAGAACGCCCCCCTAGTAAAACACATCTTCCCCCCCTAACTAAGTTGCAAATTTTGGGGGTGCCTCTTAATTGGGTGAGCCTCTCATCCAAATTAGGGAGCCCCAATAACAACAGTTATCTAAAACTCTTGATGCCATCAACGATCGATTGGAAAGTTAATCGATAAAAAATCATTTTTATATTGAAGATTGGAAGGTTGATTTTTCAATCAACTTTTGGTGAGCTTAGAATATTGAAGTTTTAGAATGAGCTGATGTTTTGTACGAATAATTTTTTTGGGTAGGATAATATTTTCACAAAATATGAGCTATTAGGTCCTTTCTATATGGGACCCACAAAGAGACTAAGAGGGGCCAGAGGATCTGCTCTTCCAAAAACCTAGCCCATGCCCTAAATCTCTGTTAACATCTGACCTACCATAACCTAGCTACAGGTTCCTGATTGGATTTCTGATCTGGAAAGAAATATTGGTTAATTATCTTACATTTATTTGCAGGAGCCTGGACAGGCGGAAGCAGAGTATGCAACCGCAAATACTGCAAATTTGTTCAAGAACATGTTAACGTTTCGCAAAACAGGTCCACTCATTGTACCTAAAGAAAAAGGTTTTGGAGCTTTACCTGATACTCCTGTTACCTTGCCGTCTTGGCTGTCCGAAGAAGACATAAATTATTATGCCAACAAATTCGACCAGAAAGGCTTCACTGGTGGATTGAACTACTACCGAGCCCTAGATCTGTACGTTCTTTTAATTTGCTATCTACCAACTTTGTTTTTTTAACCAAATTAATCAAGTCAGCCACATACCCTAAAAAAAAAAACAAAAGAAGTCTGAAGTCATGAAGTGAACGGTTTAACTTTTGTTGGCCACTTCTATAAAACTTTCTCCCTTTAATTGCTCGACATCACGACGGGGACCAAAAGAAAATTCCAAAATTTTAACCAACTGCAGTATCAGCCGTGGATGCACTTGATCAAGAAGATCGCGAATCACAAGAAATTAACCCTTCAAATATTCAGTCATGCATCCACGGCTGGTATTGAATTCGATTAAATATTTCGGTTAACACATGCAGCATCTCCTCCCCTCTCGCCCCCATCATGCATAGTTTTGATCCAGTATTTGTACAGAAACTGGGAGCTGACTGCACCATGGACTGAGGTTCAAGTGAAGGTACCTGTCAAGTTTATTGTAGGGGACCAGGACCTGACCTATACAACTCCAGGGGCCAAGGAATATATACATGGCGATGGGTTCAAAAGAGACGTGCCGTTGCTGCAGGAAGTAGTAATAATGGAAGGAGTTGCTCACTTCATCAACGAGGAAAAACCAGACGAAATCAATGAACACATTTATGACTTCATCACGAAGTTCTGATCGATCCTATAACTATTTATTGCTTCATGTTGCTAAAATTCCTGTTAAGTCTTTCATTTTCTTGTGATGTTAACCCTAATCAATTTAATTACTACTCTCCGTTCTTAATGTTTGAGTTTATTTGGATTTTCGTCACCAGAACCACTAGGAACTAGAACCACTAGAATTATAATAGGTTTCGGTTCTAGACAGGGGGACCTAGGAGAAGGCCCTCCTCTCTAGCTGAACCCCGGGGTAAATTTTAAAAAAAAAGCAGATTTTGATATAGAATCCAAGATTTCAATCATGTATACTTTAAAAAAAAAAAAAACAGATTTTGATATAGAAGTTTTGTAATAAGGAAAAACATTACGGGCAATTATATTTCAGTCCGGGGTAAAATCATCAATTTGAACTTCCTGGTTCTTCTCCTGGTTCTAGATATTTTGGGGATTTTATTCTTAGGGTGGCCAAACAAGAGGAATAATTAAGTTGAACCATGGACCTCTTGCAAACATGCAAGGTCTTAACAGATACTCCACCCCATTTGTGGTTAAATGGATAGTTTAAATTCTGTCTTTTAATACCTAGTAGCACCTAAAACCAATTTTCAAAACCTTTGAGGGAAAAAAAAATGGAAAACTACTTCTCTCTCTTTTTCTTAAAAAAAAAAAAAAATTTAAAGTTATTATCAACTAGGGAAAATTCTAAGAGCCGCGTTCGTTTCGTGATCTTGACAGAATTCATTGTTTTCTAAAACAAGAGATATAAAAAATCTTAGAAAAAATATGTTTCGATAATTAGGTCGTTTTCAGAAATGAGTTTTCCTATACAATCCTGATAACAACCCAAAATTTGAAAACAAAAAGAAAGTTGTTTGTATTTCAATGTGTGCCCCACCAATGATTTAAAACTCATTTAGTTTTTGTTCTTAACCAAACAAGCTAAAAAATAAGGAGGATCTACTTGGTGAAAAATTCGTTTATTAGAAAATCTATTTCGCTTTTCATGGACTTCTTGAGAACAAAAAATACCCTTATATGTCACTATACTGGACCCTTTCTCACATTGTTTGGAGATCACAAGAGATGTATTAATCTTAAGTTAAAGACATTTAATACAATGAATATGAAAAATTTATATTGAATGAGGTCATGATTAGGATGCATTATCTATTTTTAATATGGTTAATTTTATAGATTAAGATAAAAAATAATAATAATAATATTAAAAAAAAAGAAGAAGAAGAGAGAAATGGAGAAATAGGACCACCCTAACTACCACCCTAGTATATATTTAGTTGCTAACTATCCTGCCTATGGGCCACCCCAATTATTTTCACGTCGCAACAATTTGAGCATGATGTTTTGGGCCAGCCTAGGTTAAGTCCACTCCAAATATATCAATTTGATATATAAACTAGTGATTCTCAAAATCTTCACATCATTGCATTTGTCTATCATAGACTCTTGAAATAAGGTATCCCCTTAGTCTCTATACAAATGAACTCTAAAACAACATAGTCCAGAATTTAATGCGCCCATGCTAACGTGCGTCCGAGGGCATAGTCATAGGATATTCACATAGTTAATCAACTATTAGTTCATAAACGGAGGGTTAACGACTTCACATAAGTCTAGACACATCAAATCATTTTCCTAATCAAAATTATTTGGGCAACGAGCACTTGTCCCGCTTGCTCTTTCTAATCAAATATTATCGCATGATTCGCTTAATTTCTCGACCAAAGTGGATCCGACGTTTGAACCACCTTTTGGTGAGTCTACGAACTAAAATAATAATGGGGTTTTGGAAAAAAAAATCTCTGTAAAAAAAGTCATTATTTTTTTAATCCTTTTTTATAAATATAGTCTTTAGTTTTGAACATAAAAGTCATAAAAATATATGACTAAATTTATAAAAAAAGATTAAAAACATAATCACTTTTTTTTACAGAGATTTTTTTTTAATTTTTTAAATAATTTTTTTTTAATTAGATCAAAGAGAAATTAATTTTATAAAGGGGAGTATTTCTCCATGAAGACCTAGAATAGCCTGCAAACTTGATGTAATTAAACATTAATTAGTGGTCCTAATTAAGCATTAATTGGTCATTTGGCCTAAAAAATATGACAGGTGTTAATATAACAGAGGATTTAAGGGACGGGGCACAATAATTGTGAACATTGAATAATAGGTGGTGGTTAACCTTTGGGGACCTCGAAACATAATCTATTTAAGTATTGATTTCCTACAACAGGGTTTAATATTCTTATTTTGCACCCTAGAAGATAGGGTAGGATGTTTATTTACACGAGTCAATATTTAGACATCCAACGGCTGTACTCTAAGGCGCACAAAAGAAGTCAAAACTTGGACATTTTTTTATCATTTCTATTTGATTTTCTAATACCTCGTTTCATTGGTCCCTCAGAGTTGGCATACTAAAGAGGAAAGATTTCTTGTTAACCATCAACGACCATGTCAATGGTGAAAGATTGGATATGGTACAAAAGATTCGATATCCGCCGTTCAAATGTCCGTTTAAAAAATCGACAATAAAAATAAATAAATTTGAGATCGTATATATTCACCCAATTTATTCTTACAAATGCTCGTATGATCTAATAGAGATGATCCTAAGGTTGAATTTTTTTTTAAAAAAACTGAACCGAAATTGTAATTTCACATTTTTAGGGAGTGATGGGAACAAAAATATTGGAAATTGCTAGTAGCCAAAACCATTATTATTTTTACAATTTCGATTATGAGTACTTTGATATCCCGTCCGAAACCAAATTTGTAATCAAAATTGATTAATAAATGCTATTTTTTTTTTGTCTATTGATTTTCAATTATTTGTAACATTTTCTACATATAAAGATTGCAATATTAGAAAAATGAACCATGCCCAACTTAGAACCTAACGCCATGGCTCCAAGGCCCCGGCCAATCTTTTTTGCCTTTTTGAATTGTCCCTTGTTAATATGGGATACTTAAATTTAATTTTTTCAGATTTGAATTGCATATTCGAAATTTTAATTTTGTTTTTATCTCCCCCTTCCAAAAATAACAATAAATAAATAGATAAATAACACTTTTTGTATTATTATTATTATTATTATTATTATTATTATTATTATTATTATTATTATTATCATTATTATTATTATGAGAGATTAATGCTCAAGTTACAATAAGACTTGGATACATCACAAGAGGTGCACGAGTAGCACATAAACTATCTTAAACATCATCTCCAATAAAGGTCGTCATCAACGGACAAACACAACAGAAGGTACCACCAACATATGCAAGAAAAGGGCACATACCACCAACGGATGCAGAGGCACCACTAATGAGCGCAACAACATTTATTTAGAAGTACCTATATTGATATAAATACAAAATTACATGGGTGTTACTCAATAGTAATACCATAGTCAAAGAGTTTCGAACCGAAAACCTCTAACGCATTGATATACTGTCAATATAAAAATTGTATGTTATAAAATTTGGTTCCCTTAAGTTAAAAGTCCCAGCCGCCCTATCATCTTATGGAGGTCAGTAGATCCTTAGCCTGCAATCCATTCTTTTGGTCTACTCTGTCTCAGTGAAACATCAAAATAAAAATTCCATGGTAAACTTTAATTGGCATTAAACTACTGACTTGAAAAATTCTTGATCAAGACGTGCCACGCTATCTGAGGAAGATAGATAGAACTCCCAAGCCCTAGTGTTTAATTTGCTAATTAAAATTTAATATGGGTGGATGATCATCTATAAATTAATTAAAGCCTATATATGATGATGAACACATTCTGAAATATATATGTACTTAATTTATAAGTGAACCAAATTAATTAAGCTGCGTATGTTTGTCAATCAACAACAGGTAGCCTGAAAGAACAAATCTAGAGAGAGTGTGTGTAGAGAGAGAAAGAAAGAGAGAGAGATGGAGAACATAGAGCATAAGATGGTGGCTGTTAATGGCATAAACATGCATATAGCAGAGAAAGGGGAAGGGCCAGTTGTTTTGTTGGTTCATGGGTTCCCTGAGCTTTGGTACACATGGAAGCACCAGATTGTGGGACTGGCTTCCTTGGGATACAGAGCCGTGGCTCCTGATCTGCGTGGCTACGGTGACACCGATGCACCACCTTCCTCAAATACTTACACCACTCTTCATGTCGCCGGTGACCTCATCGCTCTCCTCGATGCCCTTGGCCTAGACCAGGTCAATCCATACATCAAAATTAATATTAGCAACAATAATCTACTTAATTCTTTCCTGATTTTAACCATTAAAACTTTTTGTTTTTAAAAGTTTTTGCAAGTTTTTTTTTTGGATAGATCCATCATCCTTTGCTATGACAAATAATGCCACCTTATTACGGACTCCACGTGAAGAGATGATTCAAGGCTTGATTTTTGATGATGATGATCTTCTCATCTTAAATAAAAATTAGTTTATTTTAAAACTTTTAATCCCTCAAATTAGCCTTTAAAATTCAAGGCATCTTTCTTACGTTGATATTCATTCAACTTTAATTGAAAGGGTTAAAAGTATTAAAATATATTGGTTGATTTTCACATACTGTGTTCTTCTCCTCACCAAAATCAGTCATTAGATCATTTCTATGTGAGCTTCAAAAACAAATGTATATTAAACATGTGGAGTCCACATAGAGAATCTAAATGAGAGGGGTGGCACAAAATGATATCAAAGATAAACCCAATACTTCCAACAGTTGATCTAAAGATCAAAATTTGAAAGCTCCATAGTCCATAAATAGCATTGGTTCCTATCCATAATCCGCAAGGGCTCCTTTTACTTGGCTAATTGGCTGCTTCTTGATCATTTGGCACGATTCATTTCTAATTCCGATTGTTTCTGGTCCTACGGTCTCCTACCTGCTGCCCTTTATCAGTGTCTTTCAAACAACAGATTTTTGCGACGGTCGTTAACCGTCATAAAACTGGTAAAACGTCACAAAATATCTGTGACGCCTATAAGCCGTCTGTTTATAAGGCGTCGCAAAAGACCAACTAAAACACATTAACATCTGAAATGGTCTCAAATGACCAACATTTGGCGACGAAATTGGATATTCCGTCGCCAAAGACCAAGAAGCAGTCCTCCAAATCCGTCACAAAAGGTTGCATTTTTGCGACAACTGACCATTTCGTCGCTAAAACTCACTATTTTTGTAGTGATTTCGATATTCCAGCTATATATAATTGTCATTTTTTTTTTATTTTTTTTTATCATTTCCAATATATATCAGGTTTTGATACATCCAAATTGATTTGTATAACAGGTGTTTGTTGTTGGGCATGATTGGGGTGCCAACATCGCTTGGTCTCTCTGTTTGTACCGTCCAGACCGAGTGAAAGCTTTGGTGAACCTAAGCATTGCCTTTGTTCCGCGAAACCCTTCAAATAAGCCCACCGAGAGATTGCGAGCCGCTTATGGAGATGAATACTATATGATCCGCTTCCAGGTTCTGCTTGAATTAACTGATTTCTCTTATGCATTTGATTTTAGATTAAATTGTTGGGGAAAATAGGGTCTAGATTAAATTGTGCAGCGGAAACAAATAACTATTTTTCCTTCACAGGATCACATGAGGATGCATGAATTAAAACAATAACTTGAAGATCAGAACATACCGTTTAAACGCTTGCATGTAATCCCAGATCTTCCTCCCACGTTCTGGATCAGTCGTCGAAAACTCGAAAAGATACAACAACTGTATTTTGACCATAACTCTCTAACGGTTGATCCGATTCGTCTATATGATATATACTTTTTGTAGGAAATCGAATTTTCTATAATTTTGCGTGAAATAGCAAATCTCCAATTCTACTCCGAAATGCCTCAAAACGTGATTTTAAATTTAGACGGGAATGTATTACGAATTTTGGGTTTCTAAAACCATAAAGGTCATAACTTGAATTCTAAATTGGGAAAGAGTTTTAGATACACAAGTTAGGATGGGCTATCTTATGAATCCTATCTCTATTTGTAGAGAAAGACTCTCTTCCCATATCTTTAGCTCCAAGTTAGGTCAATATGGGCCCCACTTACTTAAGCTTTTGATTTATTACTTTGAGGTCCATATGGGCCCCACTTACTTAAGCTTTTGATTTATTACTTTGAGGTCCATATATCTCATATAATTCTCAAATAATAAATCTAATTGCAGTTAAGTCCACTAAATAACTGCAACTGAATACTCTCAAGTAAATGAATATTATTCAGAAGCCCTTCACTCGTTATACCAGCAAATAGCCCCTCCACTTAACTGATATTCGTAATATACACGAAGGTAACATTAACTATTAATGTCAGCACCTTTCGAGTAATTACATCTTAGTCCTTGCCTGCCTTATCATACCATTATAATTATTCAAATAATCCAATAAACATTTTATAGGATCAGTGCGCAGTCTAAAATAATTAATACTCTTGATTAGGCTCTCAAGGGAATATCATTTTGGTGTAGATTCCTTATTGACACAAAGTAATCCCACTAAGTGATTTCGACCACCCAACATACCCAGAATATTGGATCACGTTTGCGTTGTCTGACCTCACTGTTTGGTAGATCAAAGTGAGTAGAAACTAACTTGTAGGGTATATCTGCTCTCAGGATTTAGGACATTTGCAATCAGCAAGTTTTACAGAATCTTTTTATGTGCTGACAATAACATAAAAAGTATTCTGTCTGACCTGTTCAGTGTATTCTTAATACACCAACACACTGACTTAGAGTCGCCACTCCGATGATGGAGATACATCACCCTATAATATAGAAGTCTAGTGTGTTATAGTCTTATCAGATGAATTGTTCAGATTCATCACTGACTATGAACTATACAAGAATATGAGGAACCAGTAAATGACATCTCTCCATGTATGAACAATTCATACAAATAATTTACTTACAACATCATCTTGTGAACAACACTTAATCCATCATATGAATAAAGTAATAATATAGTATCATGCTTATTAATAAATATAATTTATCAATATTATCAATTTAAATTGTTTTAGGGCATAAACTCCAACATAAATATGATCCAATATAGTTTTTTGGTTCTTAATTGTTCTTGTTTGGATTCATCTAAATATGTATTGAATTCTGTTTAATTAAGTAGGAGCCAGGAGTGATGGAAGCTGATTTTGCTCATTTTGGTGCTGCAACAGTACTTAAGAAACTTCTAACTAGTTCAGATCCTATGATACCTAAAGATATAGAATTATGGATTTCACCCGACACCCCGATAACCTTGCCTTCATGGTTATCCGAAGAAGACGTCGATTACTATGCAAGCAAATTCGGAGAGAAAGGGTTCACTGGAGGATTTAACTACTACCGAGCTCTTGATTTGTATGTTAATAATATATATATCACAAGCCTAATCTGCTTAATTTGCTCATGATCAAAGATTCAGCTTTTGTTTAATTTGAATTGCTTAATGCAGGAACTGGGAGGTAACTGCAGCATGGACAGGGGCACAAGTGAAAGTACCAGTTAAGTTCATTGTTGGGGACATGGATCTGAGCTATAACAACCCAGCTACGAAGGCGTATATAAACGGCGGTGGGTTTAAGAAAGATGTGCCTCTCCTAGAGGAAGTAGTTGTGATGGAAGGTGTTGGTCATTTCATCAACCTTGAAAAACCAGATGAAATCAATAAACATATTTGTGATTTCTTCCAGAAGTTTTGATATGCTTTTCTCTCTTTTCTCAGTTTGAAGAAGACTTGCTGGTTGTGTGTGTGCATTTGTTATATGGAGTACTGTAATGGAACAATATTCAGCTCAGTGTTCACCTGTATGTTTCATGTTTTGAGAGATTATAATTCTTTTAATATGCTGTTACATTTTTATTCTTTCCAATGAATAAAACAAAAAACCTATTAGGGCATGTCAATAAAATTTTGTAGGGCGCCTATAAAACGACTCAAACAAAAAACCCTATTAATGCGTTGAGTTGGTCGTATTGGCCACGTCCAACTCCCAACCTCAACTAGAATCCCAAAACCCAGCCCAAGCCCTAAACCCGATTGATATCAAGCCTGGTTGGGCTGCATCGAACCAAAGTAATTACTGCCACTCTAGTTTCTCGGCGTGTTGCCTTCACTCTGAGTTAGCATCACGATCACATCGGAACACCTCTTTTGTAACGATGGATCTTGCCATGTGGCAGAAGTTACAAACCTTAAAACACTTGAAAACTTGTATTCTATGAACATAACTCAATGGAAAACAAGAAGTCTGTTTGGCACACTGTGAATATTCGCAAATGCAAAAATTCATGGTTCTTGTCGGTACTAATTAAAATTCTATAAATTAAAAAAAATAAATCTAAAATTTTAGATTATTTATTTTGTAAGCATATTGCCAATCTCACAAAATATTTGTTATTAAATACCATCATCAATCATCTACAATCATATGATACAGAATTTTCGCATTTACGAAATATTTGTTATTAGGTCGACCATTAATTAAACTTCATATCAATCCGCGTCTTCTAGTGATAATAAGTCCAAACCAAATAATAATAATTCATTGTTTTTTGCTTTGATGGCCTATATTATTATTGAATTCTTTTTTTGAACAGTTTTTTTTCTTTTTCTTTTTTGATCAGGTACATCATTGAATTCTTCCCATTTGAGTCTTATTTGGAAAAAAAAAAAAAAAAACGTGATGACAGAAGAAAAAGGGAACAAACAACACCTATAAGAGTGAGAGTGAGAGTGAGAGTGAGTGAGGTTCTGAACATCACAGAGACTAGAGAGTGAGAAAAATGGAGGGGATAGAGCATAACATGGTAGCTGTTAATGGCATAAACATGCACATTGCAGAGAAAGGCCAAGGCCCAGTAGTTTTATTACTCCATGGCTTCCCTGAACTTTGGTATTCATGGCGCCACCAGATAGTCACTCTGGCTTCGTTGGGATACAGAGCAGTGGCTCCTGATCTGCGTGGCTTCTGTGACACCGATGCACCACCTTCCTTCCATTCTTACACCACTCTTCATCTCGTTGGTGACCTCATCGCCCTCATTGACGCCCTTGGTCAAGACCAGGTAGGTTCAATAAAAAAAAACCCATCATCAACAATAACAAATCTCTACTTCTTTTGTAATCCTGGTTTTTTTCTAGAGGATGATGGTTTAATAATTTAATTTTTACTGGTTTTTTTGGTGGGACATGATTGGGGTGCGTTCATAGCTTGGCATTTCTGCTTGTAGAGACCGGACCGGATTTGGTGAAAGCTTTGGTGAACATTAGCGTGGCCTTTCTTCGTCGGAACCCTTCATTGAAGCCCCTTGAGATCTTTCGAGCCTTGTTCGGGGATGACTATTATATGTGCAGATTCCAGGTATGTGGTTTGATAGATTCCCTAATGATGGATGTATGTGGGTTGTTCTTGTTTTAGTTCCAATTCATCATTATGTGAACCTTGCTTTTTCAAAAGTGCCACAACAAATCCAGAATTCTTATCAATATGGATTAGTGTGTCTTGAATTCAATACTGTATTCCCCTGTTTTTTGTTTTGTTTTGTTTTAAAGATAACATCAATTATCTCTGGAAGAAAAGTTGATAGGTGTGAACGGTAAGGGATGGGTCTGAATCTGAAATTTGTGTGAAGGATGGGAATTCGTAGAACCCATTCAGTAAAATGTCTAGGTGAACATGGTCATGTGGACTAACCCTGTGAATCCACCGAAGAATGGGTGGGTTTGTACATCCAGCAAATTGTTCAATAAGATCTTGATTGCTGGTTGTGGTTGTGTCGGATTTTAAGAGTCACAGTGACGTAATTGGATTTTTCAAAAAGGGTTTTCATGTCTTTGTTTAATATGTAGACCCGGCAGAGGTTCCTTCGTCTCAAGAATCTCATATCCAGTTTTTTAGAGTGAAGGATCAGGGATGGAAGGGAAGAGGTTTTGCATTTATGTTTTTATCTGGGAATGAACAAGACTTTTTTATATGTTTAGTTTTTGTTCATTGAATGTTTGAGTTCTTCTTATCAACTTGATTTCCAAATATAATACATCTTGGAAACCTAATTAGTAGATCAGAATCCTCTGCTTCCATGGATAACAAACAGGGTCATGAGGTTTTTTCAATCAATTGCTTTTGTCATAATTGAGTGTGAAATCCGTAAGAAGTGATGTTTGTGAAACTAAATTTTCTTTGGTGGAGATGTTAATGACCTAAGGGTTCTCCATTGTGCATATGTTTCATTGCGATGAACTTCCTATCTGACGAATTTAACGCTTGATTCTATTGTTGTAGGAGCCTGGAAAGATGGAAGCAGAGTTTGCTGAAGCTGGTGCTTCCACAGTAGTAAAGAAATTTCTAACGTTGCGTGATCCAGGCCCACTAATTATACCTAAAGAAACATGGTTAAAAGTTTCACCTGATAATCCAAATACCTTACCCTCTTGGTTGTCGGAGGACGACGTTAACTATTTCGCAAGCAAATTTGAAGAGAAAGGCTTCACTGGAGGATTGAACTACTACCGAGCTTTTGATCTGTATGTCAGCTATAAACTGGTCCATGACTGAGAAGTCTACATTCAATTTTAAGATTCGTGTCTTTCTTTGTTATTGCATAAACTAATGTGGAATAGGGAGTAATTAGTTTTTGTTTTTGCAGAAACTGGGAATTAACTGCAGCATGGACGGGGACACAAGTGAAAGTACCAGTTAAGTTCATTGTTGGGGACTTGGATCTGACACTCAGCTTACCAGGTATCAAGGAATACATACATGGTGGTGAATTTAAGAAAGATGTGCCACTCCTGGAGGAAGTAGTTGTTATGGAAGGTGCTGCTCACTACATCAACCAAGAAAAATCCGATGAAATCAGTAAACATATTTACGACTTCATCAAGAAGTTTTGATGTGCATTACATTATCTCCACAGGCACCATTACTGTAAGTCATCCACTGTTGCATGAGTTCAATCTCGACAAGCAATCTATAATAATGTATAAAGGGGCGACGGATTCCCAATGGGTATTTTGTCAGATGTCATAGCCTCCTATGTAATGTATAGAAGTTTCGATATGCTTTCTTTCTTTGCCTTCTCTCTCTCTCTCTCGAAGACTTGGTTGTGTATGTGTGATATGGACCGTAGTGGAATAAATATTCAGCTCGTCATTGTTCACCTATATGTTTCATGTTGCGAGAGATCATATTCTCATCTGCTGCTACATTTTTCTTCTTTCAAAAATTAACTATCACCTTGAAAACCACTCAAAATTACTCATTAGTATAACTATTCTGTCGAACGTTCAAACAAATGAAATCTGTCTTCTCAAAATTCTCCTTAAAAAATTTACTAAAGCCTAAAACCTACATTACAGTTACTGGTGTAAAGAACAAATGCAACGCACATGAATGTACCCTATGCATTGCAGTTTGATGTTCCTAGAGGATGCAACATTGGGTCAGGCTGGGCTTTAAACTTTGGATCCCGCTTGAACTAATTTCTGTTTGAAAAATATTAAAAATCCAAAAAAAGAACAAAAAGTTAACAATTTTTTCGTCTGCAATACGTAAGAACATTAAAGTTTTGTAAGAGCATCTCCAACGGTCTAGTTTTAAGCCATGACTATGACAACAATAAAAAGAAAGTGCCCCACGCATCTAGAAGCCATCTGTGGACACTATTGCAGAGTCAGGCCGGCCCTGAGGGCAAGCAAGACAAGCCTTGCTTTGGGACCCAACAATTAAGGGGCCACCCATGCCCATTATATAAGTAGTTGGGGTTTAGTAAAAAAAAAAAATTTAAGTATCTTTTAATAAAATACTACTTGTTTGGGGGCTATTTAAAAAATAAATACAATTTAATTTCTAAAGATGAAATCTTCTTCATCATTACAACAAATTTGAAATCACAAAAAACGAAGAAGAAAACCCTAACGGACTCACCGTACTCTGCTTACTCGCAATCTCTTCACCGTCATTACTTAGCCCTTAAGATAAAAAAATTTCTTCATTATCTTTTTCTTTTTTCTTTAGTTATTCTTCTTAGTATTTATTTTCTAATTAAATATCTAGTTATTTTTAAATTATAATTTAGTAATTTTTATCTTACTAATTCTAAAAAAAATTGATGATGATGAAGGGAAAGGGTGGATTACTAGATTTTATATATTGAGCCGTTGAAGTGTGTGGACAACTGAAATTTTCTAAGTTTTATTTATTTATTTTAGTTATCTTTAATTTCTAATTTAGTAATTTTTATTTTTACTGATCAAAATAAAAATTTGATATCCTATTTCTATTTAATTGGGTTTTGTTTAATTTGGTTCATTGGTTGACTTGTTAAGTTGTTCTATAGATAATTATATATAAGATGTTAATTGTTTGAGCCATAATTGTCTATTTGATTTTTAAAGAGGGTTTTAAGAGATGAGAGTGGATCGAAGTACATTGGTTACGAGTACATAGAGTGTACATTGGCTTGTGGGGCCTACCTAGAGATGAATCAGGGGCTTATTTTAAGTTAGGATATCCTCCCCCATCATGTTGACTACCTTCACAAAAATTTAGCTCATTTTAAAACTTGTAACCCCATCATCCATAAAGTAAAATCAACGGTAAAATGAATAGTTCAAACACCATTGATTTTTAGTGAATGAAAGGATGATGGGGTTACAAATTTTAGAATTGACGAATTTTTTATAAAGATGAACAACATGCAGGAGAGAATATCCTAACTTAAAATGAGCCCCTGATTAATCTCTAGGTGTGCCCTACAAGCCAATGTATGCTCAATGTACTTATAACTAATATATTCCGATCCGCTCTCTTAAGAGATACTTTATTATTTTTTATTTTTATTACAAAAACACTAATTAAGTAATTATTTGATGAGTCTAATTTACCTTTGAAAAGAGTTTTAAAATAGTAAATCATTTTTTAAGAAGGTGTAAAGAAGTTTGTACGCAAGGGGCCACATTTTTTTTAATTTGCTTCAGGCCTCCAAATTCTCAGCGCCGGCACTGTGCAGAGTGCAGAGTCTGCAGACACGATTCAGACATAATTCATTGTTTTTGGCCTACATTATTGACTCTTAGTACTGCAAGTTGAAGAAGGGAAGACAATAGAAAAAACGAACAAACAACACCCATGTAAAGAGGGTGAGGTTATGAACAAGAGAGAGAGAGAGAGAGAGAGAGAGAGAGGGAGAGAGTAGAGAGAAAAAGAGAGATGGAGGGAATAGAGCATAAGATGGTAGCTGTTAATGGCATAAACATGCATATAGCAGAGAAAGGCCAAGGCCCAGTAGTTTTATTACTCCATGGCTTCCCTGAACTTTGGTATTCATGGCGTCACCAGATAATCACCCTGGCTTCCTTGGGATACAGAGCCGTGGCTCCTGACCTGCGTGGCTATGGTGACACCGATGCACCACCTTCCTTCCATTCTTACTCCACTCTTCATATCGTCGGTGATCTCATCGCCCTCATCGACGCCCTTGGTCAAGACAAGGTAGGTTCAATTAAAAACCCATCATCAACAACAACAAATCTCTACTTCTTTTGTAATCCTTGTTTTCTTTTTACAGGTGTTTTTGGTGGGACATGATTGGGGTGCGATCATTGCTTGGCATTTCTGCTTGTATAGACCGGACAGGGTGAAAGCTTTGGTGAACCTTAGCGTGGCTTTTCTTCGTCGGAACCCGTCAAGGAAGCCCATTGAGAGCTTTCGAGCCTTCTTTGGAGATGACTATTATATGTGCAGATTCCAGGTTAGATATGTTCATCAAATTTTTGTATACTTTGATATGATGCCCTGGTGATTGGTGTATGTGGGTTGTTCTTGTTTTTCTTCCAATTCATCAATATGTGAACCTTTGCTATTTTGAAAATTGCCATAATAATCCAGAATTCTTATTAATATGGACTACAGGACTAGTGTTTTTAAGTTTCAGATTTGCCTTGTAGAAATTTCAGGGACCTTATAACAAGGGTTTCTTTCTTCCATATACTTCCCCTGGTAAAATTGTGTTCTTTGATTTCAATGGAGTTCAACTGTTTTTTAATGGTAACTCTATGTTAACATCAACAATTCATGGATATCTAGTGAAAAGGTTGCTAGGTGGTGTAAGGAATGGTAAGTTTGAATGTGATATTTGTGTGGAGATTGCCTAGGATCTATTCAGTGAAATGTATAGATGGGAACATGATCATGTGGATTAGTCCTATGGGTGTTCTTGTACATCCAGAAAATTGTTCAATCAAATCTTGAATCCTGTTTGTAAAGTCAACTGCTAGGATTTTGTATCAGAAACCTATAAATCTAAAGGCGAAGTTAACCAAGAGAAAATCAGGTTTTGGTACAGAAAAGCTTTTGTTTGGAAGAAATAAGAGAAGAATTACACCTTTCCCTTCCATTGTTAATTAGGTTTAAGGTCTGCTATTTACTTAGATTAGGAGAACCTCCATTTAGTTCAAGTTGCCCCCTCTAATTGCCCCACCACCGTCTACTTCAGGGTACCCACCTTCCACCGATAGATCATGTTTCTTTGAAATTTTGACTTCCTCTCCTTCCTAGGTTGAGTAGGCCCACCATTGAAGGTTGATTTCACTGCAAATTTACCCCGATCATTGTAAGTAGTCGTAATGGGCTCTCTCTGAGTCTAGTTCCTGCATCAGGGTATGAGTCAGCCACACAGAAAGGAAATAGGTTAGTTAGTTGAAGCGAAGTAAGGGACTAGTTCCTGTGTCAGGGCATGAGCCAGCCACACAGGAAGGAACTATATTAGTTAATTAGTTGAAGTCAAGCAACGTCTATTAATCAAGTAGATTAGCCGAACAAACCCTATTAAACATCACCAGATAATGTATGGACAGCCACTGGAATTTTAATTTTCTTGTCCCAAGTGATAAAATTTTGCAAGACTGCGTTATATTTTTAGTTTTTGTTATATTGAATGTTTGAGTTTTTTATCAATGGATTGTGTAGAGTATATCTTGGATACCAAATCGGCTGGTCATCTGATCATCTGGTTCGGTGGATAACAAATGTTGTTTGTTTCCCTCTCAGTTGCCCATCCTCAATATCATGATGATGATAGCCTTAACTAGTGATGTTTGTGAAACTCTAATTTTCTATTACAGATATGTCAAGGACCTGATGGTACTGAATTTTTCATATGTTCATTCTGATGAACTTCCTATCTGACAAAGTTAATGTTAAATTCTGGTGCTGTAGGAGCCTGGAAAGATGGAAGCAGAGTTTGCTGAAGCTGGTGTTTCCACTGTGATGAAGAAATTCCTAACCATACGCGATCCAGGTCCACTCCTTATACCTAAAGAAACATGGTTTAGTGGTTCACCCCATAGTCCAATTACCTTACCCTCTTGGTTGTCGGAGGAAGACGTTAACTATTTCGCAAGCAAATTTGAGGAGAAAGGCTTCACCGGAGCATTGAACTACTACCGAGCTTTTGATCTGTATGTCAGCTATAAACTAGTCCATGACCGAGAAGTCTACATTCAATTTTAATTAAGATCCACGTCTTTCTTTGTTTAATGTAGAATAGTGAGTAATTAGTTCTTGTTTTTGCAGAAACTGGGAGTTAAATGCAGCATGGACACAGGCACAAGTGAAAGTACCAGTTAAGTTCATTGTTGGGGAACTAGATCTGACATTCAGCTTACCAGGTATGAAGGAATACATACATGGTGGTGGATTTAAGAAAGATGTGCCACTCCTGGAGGAAGTGGTTATTATGGAAGGTGCTGCTCACTTCATCAACCAGGAAAAAGCCGATGAAATCAGTAAACATATTTACGACTTCATTCAGAAGTTTTGATGTGCTTTACATTATCTCCACAGGCGCCATTACTGTAAGTCATCCACTGTTACATGAGTTCAATCTCGACGAACAATCTATAATAATGTATAAAGGGACGACGGATTCCCAATGGGTATTTTGTCGGAGGTCATGACCTCCTATGTAATTTATAAAATCAAACCTGTACTTTTCTTAATTGAAATATTTAATAAAGGTGAGCACAGCATTGGTAGTTTTGAGCATGTTCATATTAACAGTTTTGAAAAAAAAAAAAGTAAAAAATTATCAAGTTTTTATAACTACATAAAAAATTTTACTTTCTAAATTAAAAATTTTAGGACTTGTGAATAATGTGCTCACACGTGCCATAAGAGATCGTCCAATAGAAATGTCGTAAGCTAGGATATCTCTCTACTAGCGGCAAGACCTTTTGAGATAAAACTCTACATCCAAATCCAATAAATGGTTTAGTAGGGAAAAATCTTGGTAAGATGTAAAATGAGAATTATTGGGAGAAGGAGTAGGCATGATGTTGGCATCTAGTCAATGTAAATTAGAGTAATATGATAATCAACTACCTCAAATTCATCCCCATGTGGGGCTCAACGTTTGTGGCATTCAACACAAATTCTTAAATGTTTTGTTGTCTGTGGCACCACAACGAGAGAAAAACATGCAAGTATGAATTTGGAGGGATGACTACCAAAGAAACATGGTTGAAAGTTTCACCTCATAATCCAATTACCTTACCTTCTTGGTTATCGGAAGAAGACGTTAACTATTACACAAGAAAATTTGAAGAGAAAGGTTTCACCGGAGGATTTAACTACTACCGAGCTTTAGATCTGTATGTTAGCCATAAACTAGTCCATGACTGAATAGTCTAGGAGGTTCAACAGGCGTATTTCTTTAGTTTTGCATAAATTAATGAATGTAGTAGAGGGAGTAATACGTTTTTGTTTTTGCAGAAGCTGGGAGGTAACTGCAGCGTGGACGGGGGCACAAGTGAAAGTACCAGTTAAGTTCATTGTTGGGGACCTGGACCTGACCTACAACAATATACCAGGTCGGAAGGAATACATACATGGTGGTGGATTTAAGAAAGATGTGCTTTTACTGTAAGTTGTTCACTGTTACAGATGAGATGAGGGATTCCAGATGATTATTTCGTCGAAATTAATCATGGGCTCCTATATAATTTATAAAATTTGTATTTTTTTATGTGAAATATTTAATAAATGTAAGCACCTCAAGGGATTCGTTTGAGCAGCCTCAAAAAATCTGAAAAATCATCTTCACAAAAATAAAAAAATTGTCCCATAGATGCTGCATAATCCTGCGAAATTGTGTTGTGATAATGTCTCCCCTAGAACAAAGTTATTCTAGGACACTTATCGTCGTGATTCTCGTGAATGGATTAACTTCGTGTTGGTGTTTTTGGGGCCTACATCGTGAGTCGTGACTCATGACTTACGTCCTTGCATACAGTTCCAATTTGGTCCCAATTTTTGGCCTACTGGTACTTTTTAGTTTTTCTGTCCCAAGAATAATAGTCTTTTTTTTTTTTTTTTTACAGCGGATGAATTTTTTCTCCTTGTAGAGATAAATTACTCACGTGTTTAGACAAGGAAATACAGCAGCTAATTTCTCCACCTACCTTGGCATTAGAGGTGGGAGTTAATTAGGACTTTTGTGGAGACTCTTAAAGATGACGGACATGAGGGACGCACATCTACAAATTGCTGAGAACTTGTATATTTTTTTTTTGGAATGAAATGAGTAGTGCTGTTTGGACCGACCAAATTACAAAAGTTGTGTTCGATGCCTATGTGGCATAGTTGGTCCTATTGCCATGGAAGTTGGAAACTCCTTGAAAACACTTTTGAAAGGAAAAAGTGGTGGATCCTACCCTGCCACATAAAGGTCAGGCACATCTATTGTAAAGCCATCGGTCTAAAGATCATTTTCATTTTTAACAGGCTCGCAACACATAACAGGTGGGCAAATATAAGAGTTTCGGGCACCGACACTACATGTAGGTAACACAAAGGATATAAAAAATGGATTACACGAATTGAAGACACACCAAAAAAGCAAGAAGATTAAATGGAAATAACCACTAACTAATCACCGTATCAAAACTTGAACCTAAGACCTCTGCTCAGATAGATAGAGGGATAACAATCATTAGGTCAAACCCGTGGTTGCTATCAAAATCCCAATTGACTTCCCCTTAAATGTGAAAGAACTTTACGGATCCAATGGCAATTTGAGTCGATTGCAAGGTGAAATAAGCATATTACAATGTTAATGGAGTAAAAAAAAATAGAAAAAAAAGTTAATAAGTGTAGTGACAAATATTTAGAACTGACTTAAGGCCCATCAGCCTTACGAGTAGCACCTTTATCAGGCCCAAGGGCCCATAAGCCCAAGATCAGCTTCACTGGTCAGATAACTAAAAGTCGGTTACGTATTGACAAGTTTGAAATCAGATACTCCATCTACGCACGTTTTCTGAAACCGTCGAAAAATCCTCCTAAGACCTGGGACGGGTAATCCCGAGATCTCAGTCGTTCATCAAGGCCCCTTCTCCTATAAAAAGAGGAAGAGGAAAAGGCAGAGGGGCATCGAGTTCTGACTGGTTCCCACTCCTTGACACATTCTCTCTCTTTCAATCTTTCTCACAGGAAATTCCTAGCCATTCCAAGGGTCACGATATTCGCTACGAGGTGATAGAGTACGTTTTCTGGACCGAGATCCAACGACAGAGACCCTAGCTACCTTCACGATCTTCAAAGATGGGTGGTACAAATCCCTTTATTTCTTCTCGCTTTCCATTAACTTATTTTTTAAGTCAAAACTGACTTGACCGTCGGAGACCCTTAGGCCGGCACCAACCCGGCGCCAAGGAATCTTCACGGTCATTCTATTTTTCTTCCTGTGCAGATTGTCGGTGCCTTAATCTAAAATCATTTGTGGAATTTACGGTCTACAATTTGGCGCCCACCGTGGGGCCCCGGCAATCATATTCTAAAGAAATAGATTCAACCACAATAATGGCAGGACAACTAGAAGAAGGTGAAGTCGACGTTAACGTACAAACCAACACTCAAGCGGCTCAAACAATCGATCCTACCGCCGCAAGATTACTCAGCATAGAAGTAGAAATTGCAGCCATGAGAGAAGAAAATCGAGCACTTCGCGAAAGGATGTCTCTAACAACACCACAATCAAGGCAATCCCAAGTCCGATTCAGCGAGACAATCAATCCGATGCACTCTTTAGAGCAGATTCACGCTAGATCATTGGGTCTACAACAAGAGCAATCTACAATTGATGGCGAGATGCAAACGACGGAAGTAAACCCGCAGCAAGCGACCGCACCTGAAGCTGTCACCAGGACAAGGAGTAAAGTCGACGACCGTAATATTCAATCGACATGGGGCGGTCAATCGAACCGTTCGACAGAGACTAGTGAACCGCTCTTCGATCGACACCTACAGTCGACTGAGATTGAACATGACTTAGGATTTGGCACTTATCGATCAAACTGGGGGAATGCATGACCGTAACATCGCTTTAAGACTTGCACAAATGGAAGCCCTCATAAGCAGAATCCCGGGTGTCCCAGCGCCGATCAAGAAAAGCTTACCAAACAGTTATGCTGACTCACCTTTCGCCGACGACATTGCCCTTGTTGAAATGCCAAGGAAGTTTAGT